>CAUYQG010225704.1:0-29982 GCA_963574415.1 Tarsius wallacei | reverse complement strand
ATGCTGGAGAGGATGTGGTGAAAAAGGAACACTTCTACACTGTTGGTGGGAGTGTAAACTAGTGCAGCCTCTGTGGAAATTAGTGTGGCAATTCCTAAAAGCTCTAAAAATCGACCTTCCATATGACCCTGCAATCCCCCTACTGTGAATATACCCTGAAGAACTCAAATCACTCTATAAAAAAGATACCTGCACATATATGTTTATCGCAGCATTGTTCACAATAGCAAGATCATGGAACCAACAATGCTGTCCATCAAAAGAGGACTGGATTTTTTAAATGTGGTACATATACACAATGGAATATTACGCAGCCATAAAAAAGAATAAAATCATGAATTTTGCAGCAACCTGCATGGAATTGGAGTTTATAATACTGAGTGATCTCTCACAGAAACAAAAATCTGAGTATCACATGTTCTCACTCATAAGTGGACCTTGAACAACTATCGTAATACTATAAGAAAAGGCTTGACAGTGGCGGGAAACTATGGGGGGGGCAGGGAGGGGAAGGGAGGTGGGATTAACAGTGGTCAATTTCTGTCTGGGGATGGGGGGACCCCCCGTATCAACAAGGGTGCTTGAATGATGCATATTTGTATACCTATTAACTGTACCCCATAATTTTAAAATAAAAAATATGCTTAAAAAAATAAAATAAAATAAAGTAAGACCTTCAAAAAAAATCTTTTTGATTCAAATTCTGTGTGCCAAAACCATACTTTTTTTTGAGAATTGCCTTGTGTGCAAGGTAAAATTAAATGCACTTTGAACTTATCCAGCTTCTAAATTTTGACTCTTGTGGGACCAGGCCCTTCGTCTCTCTTCCCTACACTGCTCTATCCACCTAACTTAAGGCTTTCCTCTGTGGCCACCTTAAAACAATCAGAATTTTTGACAAAAGATTATTTTTCCTGGGCCTGATTCATATTTCAAATATGTATTAGTCAACTTTAATAGCCCAAAGCATTTTTCCTTTTTATATTTTTCTCTCATAGTAGGCGAGAAACAGTCCCATTTTCAAACTTTACTAGTCTCAGAATTTCTGGACTTGTTATTTCCTCTTTCATGCTTATTGCAAATAGGGTGATTCTTCTCTGAGTTCATCAAATGCAGAAAGTAACTAATCAATGCTAGAAACATTCTGTTTCAGACTTGTTGGCCCAAAGTCAAAAGTTCATTGAATGAATTTTCTGTGTTCCAAATCATCATAGATAGGAGTTGTTCTGCACTGCATAATGATGGTTGCCATTTCTTTTCCTAGACTCTGAGTATAACTTGCGGCCCAGAACCAGTCTTGTTTTTTTTTGTTTGTTTGTATGGTAGAGACATTCCAGTGTTAAATTCCTGTGGTTTTGGTTATGGTACCAAACAACTACAATATCCCATTTATTTCTTTTATTTATTTCTTGCTCTCCTTATATATTATTTATTTTTTGCTGGCTGAAGTCAACTCCATATAACTTCCTATTTGGGTTAAGTTGTTTTCATAGAAGAGGGCAGACGCTAAGAAAACTGAGCCTGAACCCTGAAATTATTTTTAGAAGTTCTGTCTGGAAGGCTGTGACCTATATTATTTGCTCGCATTTCATTGGTCAAAATAATTTACGTGGCCAAGCCTGACAGTGGGTGGAGAAAGTCCCTCCAAGGCAAGAGGGAGCATGAATATTTGTGTTAACCTCCCTGCCTCATGAGTAAGGTTTTACAGACCTCCAGAAAGGAATACAAAAAGGGGACAATCATACCAATAGGATCCAGGTTGAAATATTGTGGATTGATATTTGTGTGCTAAGTTAGGTTCTTTAAGCATGACAAAGACCTCCATGCCCTGTGACCACCTTGCTAAGATGGAGAGTAAGAAAAAACTATTTCTTTAGAAGTCATTTTGTTGCCTTCCAAAGTACTAAGTGGATTCAAAGGGAATGAGGAGAGAAAGCTAGAGAATAAAATATTCTACTAGGAACTCCAAATGTCGTGTGAAATGGAGCAAAATGATTACTGCTACTCTGTTGGGGGCCTCATGCATGTTACAATATGATATGCTAACTGTGTCACATGAAAAGCTGTTCTTCTGGGTGAACTGAAGACAGTTCTCTGAGATTATGCCAGCATGGACAGGAAGCAAGCAGAATAGACTCAAGCTTGCTTCCCAGGGATAGATTGTCGGGGAAGCTGAACCATCTCTGCAACTCCCATTGTTCTGTCCAACTGCCTAGTTAGTACTGCTTCCATTAGGAGGATGACATTTTTTCCTGTTCAACTTTCCGGGCTGTTAATGCTCAGTGCTTCCTATGTAAATACCATCTCTATTCTGAAGATAAATACAATGCACGCATAACATGAATTCGGTGCTGTGAAATGCCTTTTCCCAGGAAGATGAGTAATTGTGCTGCCTGCTTAAATAGAATTTTGATGGGAAACATTCTGATCACCAATTGTCTGATGGACTGATTTTATGTGAGTCATTATGATACTTGATATACTCCAATTTCTTAGTGTTTGTGGTTTCTACACTCTCTTCTTCCTCTCTGTGTTAAAAACATTCACGGGGTAATAAGCAAAGAACCCTCAGAAACAAATGACAGATTTTTCACAGACTGGCAGGGACCAGCTATTCCTTTTCTAATTCTTATTTCTTTCTTCTTAAAATAGGTGAATGAATTTTATTTTCTACTTTCTACGAGAATTATAAACTTGTGATACTTTTTGGATACATTTTAATGTTCTATTTTTATGCATTTTCCTTGGCAAAATGATATAATGAAAACAGAAATTGTACATATTAGTCTTGGTTTCAGACAAACTGAAGACTATACATCATGACGCAACTTGGCTCCTGGTGCAAACTCGATTACTTTTCTGGGTCCTGGATGTGTGGATAAAGACCGCAGTGTAATTATGTTGCAATTTGTTTCTATCATAAGAAAAACTGACCTAGCTGTTGTAAGTCAAAAGCTGAGTTAATATCTCCAGTAATAATTGAATAACCTTTTAATTTGCTTAAAACATAATATATGAGTGTGATCTGAACCTAACTAGAACAAGCAAGAAATAGAATTGTTAAAAGACATATAATTTCCAGTATGTGCATGATTTCTGGTTGTAGTTATTTATATCTTAGGAGAAAATGAAAGGAAATGCCAAATTATGACGCAAGTTTCACTTCACAACCAGTATGGTTGGGAGAGTTATTAAATGAGGGTCAAGAAAAAATTAAAACCAAATGCAGACATGAGCTAGAACTCAAATTAGATCACAGGAAATATAATTATTCCTTAATTAGCCAGATTTTGTCAAACCACGGTTGCTCCCTCGTAGAAAATAGGAAACTTATAGGCCAACTGCAATAATTCTCTTCTGAGGACTCATATCAAAACTCATGATGGAATCATTTTGGAAAACAACAACATTAAGAATCTGGGACACCTGTTATTCAGTGCGAGAGTGTCCTTTTCAGTTGCACTTCTTATTATGCCAGTGGGAACTCTAAATGTAATTTTATCTCCATGACTGACCAACTCCATAATTTATTTGGAACCAAGCTGGAGTTCTATATTTAACTTGCACTGACTTTATAGGACAATTCATTGAAAACACTGTATTCAGAATGTCACAATAACAGTCTTCTGACATCATACGCACAACTTATAATTATCCCACACTCATTGTATCTCTACATATCTAATGCTTCACAAAAAGCTGTGAGAAGAGAGGAAAATGTTTAATGTTAATTGAGTTGCTGTAAAAGTGTCGGTTTCCACAGCATCACTTTAGATATTCAAATAACTAAACAGCAGAAGTCCAGTTGAAATGCCCTTCATATGAGGGTAAAAAAGGGAAGACCTATATAGAAAATTGGCTGCAAAACTTGGACATGATGAGGTATGATTTAGTTAGAGCAATGAACTCAGTTCTCTAAGTTGAGTCACTTTTGTCAAGGTGACGCCATTAAATTGTGAGTCTAATTTTATGATTTTGTTGTGTAACCGAAAAATAGTTTTCTAATTTTGTGACTACTAATCTAATTCCAGTAAAGTAGATTTTATTTATGGAGTACATTCAACTGATCCTTATATTCACCTTATGAGATGTTTTATCAAAGAAAGGGTCAAAGAGGTCACATGTCTGAGACTGCCGTGGTGGTAAGTGACCAAGCCATGATTCAAACCACAGGTAGAGTGGATGAGCTCGACCCTTTCCCCTGATGTTTCATTACCTGCTTTTCTCTGATTTACCCAAATCAGAAACCTGATTTGTTACTCACGATGTTAAAAAATCACCACATGATTGTCATTATCCTGAAGTTGCTCGTGCTATTCTACTACTTTCAGTCTGTTTAAATCAATCCTTCCCACTCCATCCCAGGAAAAAGTCCCAACTCACTATCAGGAAAGCTTCATCATTTTTAGTGAACTCTGGAATCCGAGTAGTCACTTTGAATCACCTCCCACTCACTCGCCATGAGACTGTGGACACATGCATAAACGACCTCATGGCTTGGTTTTTAATCTGTAAATTGTCAATAATATCAATAATACTTATGCTGAGGATGTGATGATAATAATTAATTGAGGTAATAAATGTAAAATTCTATTAATAGTGCTAAATGTACAGCGATTATTATTGTTACCACGAATAGATGAATCTTAGCTTCTGTGCTCCTCTATTAAAAAGTACCTGCTAAACATAGGATAGAATTACTCGTTTTGTTATTCTGTTCATGTAGCAATACGTGATTACTTCTTCTTAACTCTAACAGTTTCTTTTCCTTATAATTTGTTGTCTATTTGGAAACTCCATTTTATTGTTGTTCTAGACTATTTCTTAACATTTACTACTGGCTACATTTTCATTGATCATCTTTATAGTCTCAAAAAACAGTGTATCATTTCAGCACCCAAAGCCTGGCATAATACATTGCTCATTTCAAGTTCTCAGGATGCATTTTGTGAACCTTAAGCTATAGTTACCGTTGAAATGTTTAAGATAAGAGTATTAATAGAGTATTCTAGTGAAAGTTGGAAAGCATCCACAATTAATTTATTCATTCTTTCAACAAATAAAATTGGGTTTCTACTAGGTGCTAGCAGAAACCCAATATTGAAGAGCTGGGAATGTGTTTCTTATGAAATTAAGAGTAAGCCTTCTTGAATGTGCCTGCAAGTCACTTAGGAAACTTGTTAAGATGCAGATGCTGATTCAATTCTTTCGGAATGGTGCCTGGATATCTATTTGCAGGCTCCCAGGTGGTCCTGATGCCTCTGGTCCTAAGAACACACAGTGAGTAGGCTACACCTAACCTCTCCCTAGTTAAATCCCTTCTTGAATACTCAATACTGCACGTTCTTCTTTTTTCCATTTCTCTTGAGAACAAGTGGGAGCTTGGTTTGAAATTGGTTTGAAACACCCTTACAGATCTTCCCTCACCTAAGATAAGTGAACACATGAAATTAAACCACGGCCAGGCGAGCTGTATATGACAAAGATGATTGTAGGATGATTCCAAATACTAATAAGACGCGATCCCTCTGTTATTAAATGTGTGAGGCTCACCTGAAGAGTTCCACTGACGAGAGCTAAGTCAGAGAATGCCACAAATTTGCCTCTCAACCAAGAGTCTTCTCCACTGGTAAGTCATAGTTTTAGTCTGAGAATTTATTGCTTTCTGATTGTGTGCTAAAAACTCACTCTGCATTTACACCAGCTTTCAGAGATCTAGGTCCTGGGGCCTGGCAGAATATAGATAAGTTACTTTATTATTCTATCTCAGCTTTTGATTTTTCTCACCGTTCAAGAAGTGCAAGAATGCGAGTCACCTACAGAATTGTACAGCATGACTTTTCAGTTATGTCAAACTTTATACCATCCTTCTTAGCTCTAATTTAGAATAGTCATTGTAATGCCATGCTTGTATTTGATCATTTGCATCAAACATACATAGGACTGTATTTAACATGTCTGCAGTCCTTATGTCCAGCTTCTTATTAGGAAAAGTCAATTTGCTGGCATATTCATATGCTGAAATTTTACATGACGGCCCAATGTCATGTGGTCTCTTAGACCAGTCTCAATTTTTCTAATTTCCCACTCATGTTATTAGCTTTGGAATATTACATGGATTCTATTCCTTCTCTCCTTCATCATATGGGAACTTCTGAGTAAGACTTTCTAAGTAATTCCCGATTATTTTGGCCAATGTTTTATTGCACCTACCCCAGCCCTGCCCTTGAGAAATGATAGTTCTGGAGCAGATTCCTGTGTGTGTGTGTGTGTGTGTGTGTGTGTGTGTGTGTGCGCGCGCACGTGTGCATGCATGCCAGTTTTACAGTATACTCCATATCGAAATTATACTGTTGTCATAATCTTGAGGTCTTTTTGGCAGCCACCTCCTTATGACTCATCCTCAGTAAGTAGCACTATAACCATGAAATACGTGCAGACCTATCATTAAAATGTAGAGCAAGAAAATTCCAATGGCATATGAGGGCACAAAACACATAACCATAGTGATGCCCTGAGTGAGATTCTCAATTATCATAGTAGGTCTCCTCAAAAGGGCTTGCAATTTTCTAATTCAGGAGACAAAGAGGAGAATATTATAGGCTATTCCTTTTATACAGCAGATCCAAGAGTAAGTAAAATAGGAAATTCATTAGATACCTCTCCACCCTTCCTTTTCAGAGTTTCCTACAACGTTCAGTTGCTGTTTATTTTACATGTATTAATTTTTCTTCTAGAACCTCAATAATAGTCTTTTAAAATCATTGTCAACTTTTAAGCATGAGTACATCACTTTTTCTTCTCTCTCATATTTCTCTGATGTTCATTAGAAAATTTGTTATATTAGTTTTGGATTGAGTCTTAGGAAAGCAACACTTATCATAGTTTTCCCATGAGCTTTAAACAATCTTTAAGTTAAGGATGTAAGTCGATCTAGACAAGAATGTTCTTCTTTGCCTAAGCACGCCATTAAGCCTTACAATGCTCATGATATGAGGGTGTCTAAGGAAGAAAGATTAGGGAATGCAGCCCTCCCTGATGATTTTCTGCACCTAGGTATCTACATTCTTGAGGCTGTAATATGTGCTAGTCTTATTTAATATAGATTTATTTTCTCTAGATAGCCAAGAACTTGTCAGATAAAAGGTTTGTAATAACTATTTTTCTACGTTTTTCTGGTAGAGTCTTTCTCTCTTTTTTGAAGTTCTAAATAAAGAGATTTTTCTTCTTTAAGTCACTCCACAGATCTCTCTCTATACCTGTATATGCACAGACCTAGTATGCACATATTCAAATATATGTGCATATTTAAATATACATAAACACATGTGTTCAATATAAATGTAGTATGTTCATTATTGGGCATGTTAGTTTTGAGGTGCCAATGAGATATATAGGTATAGAGGCTGAGCAGGCATTTAACTCTTGGTTTGGAGTTAGTGAGAATACCATGTTTAGAGACATGGTGACTTTGTCCATCAGTAAAGTACATAGCAAGTAACTAAATCTTCGTAAATTTTGACTTGGAATTTGTTTATGTTTTCTCATCTGTTACTTGTTTGACAAGTCTGTCCAATTGTCAGTTACATTAGCCTTTTCCATTCTCCGGGGAGTGTGATGACTTTTTATGATTTTTATTAGCTTTCTGTTCCCACAGCTTCAAAAGACCCTTGCTTACCCCGCTGTGACGGTGTAAACTTGATTGGGTGACGGGGTGCCTAGGTAGCTGATAAAACATTATTCTAGTGTGTGTCTGTGTAGATGTTTCCAGGCATGGTTAGCATTTGAATCAGGAAACTGAGTAAAGAAGATCACCGTTGCCAATGGGGGTGGTATAATTCAGTTTGTTGAGGGCCTGAATAGACAAAAAGGCCGAGAAAGGGTAAATTCTCTCCCTTTGACTCTGCTGAGACATTCAGTTTTTTTCCTGCCCTTGGATATCATTGGTCCTGGTTCCCAAGCTTTTAGACTCAGGCTGGGACTTACACCAACAGTCCCCTGATTTGTAGGCCTTTGGAGTTGAACTGAATTGTTTTACTTGGTTCTATACATTACAGAAGGCAGGACTTCTTACAATAACTCTCCTCTGTATATCCTTTTGGTTCAGCTTCTCTGGAAAACTCTGGCTAATATACCCCTAAAACTCTTATTTTAGTCAGGCTGAACCAACTCAACCATCAAAATTTTTGTGTCTTGCTTTTTCCATTTATAATGTACACAGATTTTTGCACCTGTGTTCAAAAGGAAGATTGAGCATCTTTCTTGTACTCTCTTTTTCTATTTTTGGAATCAGTATTGCAATAATGATTGTTGAACTAAATGTAAAGTTTTCTAAGTTTTTTCATGCCATTTGGAAATCAAAATTATAATACAACTAACAGGTAAACTGGAATGCTTTCTACTGTTTTCAGTACTTTGAAAAATATATACAAAACATTTCTGATAACTGGAGATTTGGTAAAATTTATAGAAAAAATTGTATATATTTTTGGTGAATATTTATGATTATTTTATATTTATTGAGTTCCCCAAGTTTTTCATCACTGCTTGTGTAAATTTTGGCAATTTTTATCTCAATATTTTAACAGAAAAATAACTGCATTAAGATTCTAAATTTCATTGTATAACATTTACCTATTTGTAGTTAAAGACCCTTTCTCCTTCTTACTGCTTTTTGTTGTTTGGCTTTTGTAAAATATACATATATTATTTATTATTTCAAAGATCCAGATTCTTTTTTTTTTTTTTTTTTTGAGTTGGAGTCTCACTCTGTCGCCCAGACTGGAGTACAGTGGCACGCTCCCGGCCACTGCAGCCTCGACCTGTTGGGTTCTGGCGATCCTTCCACCTCAGCCTTCAAGTAGCTGGAACTACAGGTGCGCGCTACCATGCCCGGCTGATTTTTGATTTATTGTAGAGACAAGGTCTCGCCAAGTTGCCCAGGCGGGTCACGAACCCGTGGGCTCAGGCAATCCTCTTACCTCAGCCTCCCAAAACGCGGGATTACAGGCTGAGCCACCGAGCCCAGCTCAGATTCTTTAATTTACTATTTAAATTGCTATTTTATTAAATTCTGCTTTTTCATTATTTCTTACTACTTTAAAAATGTTTTTTGCTTTTTTCTCCAGAAAATAGGGTCTCCTATTTTCCCCCAATCTTCCTAATAAATATATTAATTAGAAAATTCTTATCTTCACATAAATATACTCTAGGATAATCATTTTCCTTTTAGTGCTGCATTGGCAGCTTTCTATTAGGATATAAGTTATAGCATGCTCATTTTCACTGAGTAATGGGTCATTGCTGTATTTGCTAGCACTGCCATAACAAAGTACCACAAACTAAGTGGGTTAAACAATAAAAATTATTGTCTCACAGTTCTGGAGATAGAAATGCAAATGTTGGTAGGTTGGTTTCTTCTGAGGGCTGTAAGAAAATAATCTGTTTCAGGCTTCTCTCCTTGGCTTTGGAAGGCCATCTTCTCTCCATGTTTTCGTTATTTTATTTTATTTTACTTTATCTATTTTATTTTTTTTGAGTTGGAGTCTCACTCTGTTGCCCAGGCTGGAGTGCAGTGGCACACTCATGGCCACTCTAACCTCGACCTGCTGGGCTCAGTTGACCCTTCCTTTTCAGCCTTCCAAGTAGCTGGAACTACAGACATGCACCACCACACCTGGCTAACATATTTATTTATTTATTTATTTATTTATTTATTTTTATTGTGGAGATGAGGTCTCACCAAGTTGCCCAGGCTGGTCTTGAACCCGTGGGCTCAGGCAATCCTCTTACCTCAGCTTCCCAACGTGCGGGGATTGTAGGCGTGAGCCATGGCACCCGGCCTCTCCATGTTTTCACATCGTCTTCCTTTGTACGTATCTTTGTCCAAATTTCTTCTTTTCATAAGGACTTCAGTTCTATTGGATTAGGGGCCTAACCTTCTCCAGTATTAACTCATCTTAGATTAACTACAGTCAGACATCACTTAACTAGGGAGATGTGATCTGAGAAATGCATTGTTAAGCCATTTTGTCACTGTGCAAAATCTTTGTGTGTGCTTCCACGGTCCTAGGTGGTACAGTCTAGTACATACCTCAGCAATTTGGGAGGTATGTTCCTAGGCTATAAACCTGTACAGCATGTTACTGTACTGAATACTGTAGACTAGTGTAATAATAGTAAGTATCTGTGTGTCTAAGCACATATAAACAGAGAAAAGGTAGTCAAATACAGTATTATAATCCTATGGTACCACCATCATATATATAGTCTGTCATTGACAGAGTCTTTATTATGTGGTACATGACTGTGTCTACAAAAATCGTATTTCTAAATAAGGTCACATTTTGAGGTACTGGGAGTTACGATTTCAACATATGCATTTTTGGGGGGGTACAATTCAGCCTATAACAATCGTTAACTCTAAATTGTTTAGGAGGGCATTCTTTAATTTTCAGTTGGAATTTTTTTTCCTTTTATGAATGTAAGCTTTTGTCATTGTTTTGTGATCAACAAATGTAATCCGAGGATTTATTTTATTCGTTGCTATTATTATTGTTATTTTTTCTTTTTTTAACTTTAGGGTTGTGGGATACATATGAGAATTTGCTACACCAGTAAATTGTGTGAAGGTGAGACTTGGGCTTCTAGGGAGCCCTCTCTCCGCCTTGTAGTGGACATGATACCCAAGGGGTTGTTGTGTGCCCCTTATGTGCCCTCCCTTCCTTTCTGCCTCCCTCTTTTAGCAGTGCTCAGTGTCTGTTGTTCTGTCTTTGTGCTCATGTCTCCAATGTTCACGGCCCACTTAGGAGCAAGAACACGTGGCACTCAGTCTTTTGTTTCATTCAGGAGGGTAGTCTCCAGTTCCATCTATGTTGCTGCAAAGACATGATCTTGTTCTTTACGGCTGTGTAGAATTGCACTGTGAAAATGTACCATGTTTTCTTTATCCAGTCCACTTTTTTATGGGCAACTGGATTGGTTCCATGCTTTTGCTTGTGAATAGTGCTGCAAGAAACATACATGCTCAGGTGTCCTTTTGTAGAGTGATTGATGTTCCTCTGAGTTGTTCCTCCAGAAGTGGGACTGCTAGGTGATATGGTAGCTCAATTTCGACTTCTTTGAGAAAATGCCACACTCTTTCCACAAAGGTTGAACTAGCTTACTTTACCGCCAATGGTGTAGAAGTGTTCTCTTTTCTACATGGTCTCACTAATTCATGTAGTTTTTGACTTTTTAATGACAGCCATCCTGACTGGTATGAGGTGCTGTCTCATTGTAGTTTTGATTTGCATTTCTCTGATGATTAGTGAAGCTGGGTATTTTAAAAATATATGTTTGTTGGCTGATAGTATGTCTCCTTCTGAAAGTACTTGTTCATGCCCTTTTTTTACTTTTTAGTGGGGTTATTTTTTTCCCCCATCTATTTGTTTGAGTTTCTTTTAGGTCCTGGATGTAAGATATTTGTCATGTTCTTGAAAATATTTTTTTCCCATTTTGTGGGTTGTCTCTTTACTCTGTTGATGGTTTATTTTGCTATGCAAAAGCTTTTTTAGCTTAATAAGGTCCCACCTGTCAAGCTAAAAAGAAGAATGTTCCCTAAGTTTTCTTCTAAGAGTCCTATAGTTTGAGGTTTCACATTTAAGTTCTTTATCCATTTTGAGTTAATTTTTATATATGGTGACAGGTAGGGATCCAGTTTCATTCTTCTGGATGTGTTTAGCCAGTTTTCCCAGGACCATTTGTTAAATATGCTTTTTTCCCCAATTTTTTGGGTCAGTTTTGCTAAAGATAAGTTGGTTGAAAGCTTGTGTTTTTATTTCTGGATTCTCTGTTTTGTTCCATTGGTCTATGTGTCTATGTTTGTACCAGTACCAGAATGTTTTTTTTTTTTTTTTTTTTTGAGTTGGAGTCTCACTCCATCACCCAGGCTGAAGTGCAGTGGCACACTCATGGCCACCCCAGCATTGACCTGTTGGGCTCCAGTGATCTTTCCACCTCATCCTTCCAAGTAGCCAAAACTACAGGCGTGCTCTACCAAGGCCAGTTAATTTTTTGATTTATTGCAGAGATGAGGTCTTGCCAAGTTGTCAAGTTGCCCAGGCTGTCCTCGAACTCATGGGCTCAGGCAATCCCCTCACCTCGGCCTACCAAAGTGCTGGGATTACAGGCTTGAGCCACTGTGACCAACGGGTTTCCTAGTCTTGTAATGTAGTTTGAATTCTGGAAGTAAGATGTCTCCAGCTTTGATACTTTGGGTGAGGATTGCTTTAGCTGTTTAGGTTTTGTTGTTGTTGTTGTTGTTGCTTTGCTTGTATATGAATTTCTGCATTGTCTTATCTAGGTCTGTGAAATTTGATGCTGGTAGTTTGGCAAGGATGTGTTGAATCTGTAGATTGTCTTAAGTAGAATGATATTGATTCATCCTGATGATATTAATTCTTCCAACCAATGAGCATGGGATGTCTTTCATTTGTTTGTGTCATCCATGATTTCTTTGAGCAAAGTTTTGTAGTTTTCATTGTAAAGATCTTTCACTTCTTTGGATAGATGAAGGTTGAAGTATTTATTTTTGTGTGTGTGTGGCTATTGTGAATGGGATTGTGTTTTTTTTTTACATTATTGTTGATGTATAAAAATGTAACTTTTTGTATGCATTAATTTTTGTATCCTGAGACTTTACTGAAGTCGTTTTTCAGTGTGAGGATGTTTTTGACAGACTCTCTAGGGTTTTCTAGGTATAGAATCATTATCATCTGCCAAGAGTGTTAATTTAACTTCCTCTTTTTCTATTTGGATGCACCTAATTTCTTTCTCCTGCTTTATTCCTCTTACCAGGACTTCCAACTCTTTGTTAAATAGGAGGGATGAGGATGGACATCCTTGTCTTATTCCAGTTCTTAGGGAGAACACTTCCAGCTTCTGCCCACTAAGTATGCAGGTTTGTCATCGATGACTTTTAATATTTTGAGGCATGTTCCTTTGATGTCTAGGTGGTTGAGGGTTTTTAATCAAGAGGAGATATAGGATTTTATTGAATGATTTTTCTGCATCTATTGAGATAATCATGTGGTTCTTGGTTTTACACCTGTTTATGTGATGGATTACATTTTCAAAATTATTTAATTTTAAAGATATTTTTGGAATTGGTTTGAAATTATTTATTTGAAATTACTTCTTGAAAATATAATTGGTTGTGATTTATTAGACTTTAAATTCTATTGTTTGATCCAGAAAAGTTTATAATTGCTACATCTTTTTGATACATTGTTGTCATGAAGAAAATATTCTCACGTTATTGTACAATTAGAACATTCTGAGAAAAGAGAACTGAAACCTAACTTAAAGGATTTGTCTTAGAAGTTAAAGGACAATTGAGTTACCTGAAAAATCAATGAGGAGACTATCTCTAATGTGTTTACAATTCAATGGGATGTGAAGCTTGGAGTCATGAGGGCAACATTTATGTTCCAAAAGAGTATAAACCATTAGAGAACAAGGGTCCCTCTCTCTCTTAGGAGGGGAGAGGAACAGTGTGTACAGAAACTTCTAGATCCAAAATTTCTTGAGATTCCAGAAGCAAAACCTCAATTTCTCAGTAAACTCATCTTCAACAAAGCCTCCACCACCAACCACTGGGGAGAGGAGAACCTATTCAGTAAATGATGCTGGGAAAACTGGCTGACCACATGCAGAAGATTAAAACAAGACCGCTACCTATCCCCATACACAAAAATCAACTCTAAATGAATCAAAGATCTAAATGTAAAACCTCAAACTGTAAGAATCTTTGAAAACGCGGGAGACATCCTTATGGAAATTGGAATTGGCAATCAATTCCTGATCAAAACCCTAAGTGCCCATGCCATAAGAGATAAGATAGACAAGTGGGACCTCATCAAATTGACAAGCTTCCTCAAAGCCAAAGAAACCAGCAAGAGAGGAGGGAGACAGCCTATAGATGGGGAAAAAATATTTACCAACTGTATGTCTAACAAAGGCCTAACATCTAGAATCTATAAGGAGCTCAAATGGGCTGAAAAGCAAAAAACATACAGCCCCATTAAAAAGTGGGCAAAAGACATGAATAGACACTTCTCAAAAGAAGACATACGAGCAGCCAACAGATGCATAAAAAATGCTCAGCCTCACTAGTCATTAAAGAAATGCAAATTAAAACTACACTGAGATACCACCTAACTCCAGTCAGGATGGCCATCATCAATACCTCAAAAAACAGTAGATGCTGAAGAAGATGTGGCAAAAAGGGAACACTTCTACACTGCTGGTGGGACTGTAAAATAGTACACCCTCTGTAGAAAACAGTGTGGCAATTCCTAAAAGATCTAAAAATTGACCTTCCATACAACCCCACAATCCCCTACTGGGAATATACCTGAAGGAACTCAACTCACTCTATGAAAAAGATACCTGCACACATATGTTTATTGCGTCATTGTTCACAGTAGCAAGAACATGGAACTAACTGTGCCGCCCATCAAAAGAGGACTGAATAAAAAAAAATGTGGTACATATACACAATGGAATATTACACAGCCATAAAGAAGGACAAAATCATGAACTTCACAGCAACCTGGATGGACTTAGAGCCTATAACACTGAGTGATGTGTCACAGAAACAAAAACTGAGTATCCCATGTACTCACTCATAAGTGGACCTTGAGCAATTATCATAATACTTTAAGAAAAGGATTAGCAGTAGTGGTAAACTGCCGGGCAGGGGTGGGGAGGGCACACCTCACCAACATGGGTACCTGCAGAATGAACATTTGTATACCTAACCCTGAATTGTACCCCACATCTTTTTTTAAAAATCAGAATTTCAGGGTTTCTCATCTGCAGCCCAAGGAACCCACTTTTGGGCACATGCAGGGTCCATTTGACTTGCGTCTTGTGACTCTAGAAAGGGAAGAAATGGGGCCTTAGGAATCGATGCTGTTAGTGTTGTTAGCAAACACTGAAAATGAGCCTTGACTTACAAACTTCGTGTTGGCATGTGTGCTATGGTGAATAAATATCACTATTAAAAGTATATCAATGACATATTTTATAAATACAGCTACGTAGGGAGATTTCTTGGAAAGAATAGCAGACCAACCAGATTTTTAATAATCAAAAATTAAAATCCTGTTTTCTTGAAAAAAACTTAGGTGTTTTGAACACATTTCATAGTTTTGCATTTTCCCCCTGTATTATCCAATTAAGCAGCTTCCTGCTGATACAGTTAATTAAATTTCATTTTCCCCCTTTTTGCCCTCTGTTGTCAACTCAGCATATATTTTTGTCTTAACTGTGTCAAAAAGCAAGTGTGCAAACAGGTAGTTTTTGCTGTGGAATACTGAGTGTTTTAGATTCTAGTTTGACAAGGGAATCTACAACTTTCTTCAATGCTGTATTTTTGTAGGCATAAAATGTTACACTATTTTAGCTGAAGGACAAATCTTTAATAAATATTTTTCTACATCAGACCAGGGTCACACAACCATATTAGAACCCAAATTACTAATGGGGCTTGGGCATCACCTTTGAGAGAAAAAGTGGAAGAGACAAAATCAGTCACAAGACTGAAATGTGTGACAAACTCAGAGAGGATGAGAGACTCCAACCCTTGCTGGGCACTTGTTTGGCAAAACAAAATTTACCTACAGCAAATATTTGGAGATGTTTGGAATGCTGCCTTTTTGTTTATAAAAGAGTTCCATCCGAGCCTTCTGATTCTATATTGTTTGGAATGGCAATTGGAGGCACCAAGCCTACGTGCTGCCATGTTACGTTAAACATGGCCATGTCACTGACGTACTCAGAGTTTGTGACCCTATAGTTCCCAAGAGTTACTGATAGCAGACTTTCCAAACACTTGCATATAATGTTTGTTAAGAATAGAAAATCCTGGTGGTTCAAAGACTGAATATGACTTCTAGACGATTTGTAGTTTTATACTGAAAGTCAACTACGTTACCTAGCCTAAGTGGAACAACATGAGGAATTAGCAGAATAGAAAACTCCATATAGATACCTAAGGATTTGTTTGATCGAAATATTGAACTTTAAAAGCACCAGGTCAAGCACAGTGGCTCACACCTATAATCCCAGCACTTTGGGAGGCTAAGGTGAGAGGATTGCTTGAGGCCAGGATTTGAGACCAGACTGGGAAACCTAGCAAGACCCCATCTCTACAAAAAATTAAAAAAAAATGAGCTGGGTATGGTGGTGCATGCCTGTAGTCCCAGCTACTTGGCAGACCAACGTGGAAGAATCTCTTGAGGCCAGGAGGTTGAGGCTGCAGTGAACCATGATTGTGCCACTGCGCTCCACCCTGGGCTATACAGCAAGACTCCGACTCAAAAAAAAAAAGCATAGAATCGTGTCTTATTCCAAATTTGCTTATTACATGTAATTAGAAATTTGACCCTATATTGCTAAACTTGGAATTTTTAGTTGAGTCAGTAGATTGAAATGGAAAAAAGTATAGACTTTTGGAGTAAGACGCAATCCAATCTTAGTTTTTTGAAGCGAAGTACAATTCAATCTCTGCTCCTTACTTGTTCTGTGACGTTGGACAAATCACTCAACCTTCCTAAACCTTTTGGTTTCCTCATCTTTAACATGGGAGTGATATCTGTCCTCACTTCAGAGCATTTGTTAGGTTTAAATGAGGTAATACATATAAATAATTTAGCTCAGTGCCTGGCATCTAGTAATGATTCCATTGATTATTTATTGCTATTGCTAATCCTAAATTAGGAAAAGTGCCATCCTGAAGATATAAAAGTTCTTTAAGTGTCCATCAGTATTTGCTATGAGTCAGGCACTGGTACAGGGCTTGAAAGACAGCGGTGAGCAAGATAGATCTCTGTCTTCCAGGAGTTTCTATACGAGTGGATATGAGGATGTTGGGTATAGGAGACAGTCAACAAACATGTAAACTAATACGGAACCAAGGAAAATAACTTACATTTGGAAAAACATCTGATTGGGCAAAGAAGCAGAAGGGGACTAGAGTTCTATCTTTACCAGTGACTTTTGAGTAGAGGACAACAAGAAAGAATAGTGAGATGGAATGAACTTGTTATCTTCAAGATTCAGAAGAAGGCCCAATACCTGGAGGAGAATCGTGTGGAAAGTCATACAAGGGGGGACTCATAAAATCCTGGAATCTATTTATAAAAAAATTGTTTACTTATTCTTACATGTTTAAACCTCAGTCACCTTCAAAGCACTCTTTGCTTGATGAAATACATCTATTGTGATGCTTTTTCCACTGCTCAAAACAGTTCTGATGCCTTTTAGTGCTATCGCCATTTTTTGTTTCACTTCTTCCATGTGGGCAAAATGTTTTCCTTTGAGGACTTTTTTTTCATTGGGGGGAAAAAAGTCGCTGGGGCAAGATCTGGTGAATAGGGAGGGTGGGGCATGGGAGTCATGTTATTTTTGGATTAAAAAAACTGCTGAACACTCAGCGCAGTGTGAGCAGTGTTGCTTGTAAATCGCCCATCACAAAATGGGCAAATACATTGAAAGAATTATTTCCTTCCCCAAACCCCAAAAAGACATTCACTGAAGCCCAACACTACCTCTCAGAACAACACTAGCTGGAACACAGATGCAGATGGGTTCCTAGAACATTTGCGTAGCAAGGGAAGCCTGTACTACAAGGGGCACACCCTCTAAAAAATAATTCTGATTTATTTGAGGTTCCTTCTTGTATCTGGTGACAGGTAGGAAGACACTTTTGGCGACTACAGTTAAGGAATTTGGAACGTATTGCTTTTTGCCATGGGAAATCATTGGCAAGTTTTAGAAGGAAGTAACATGCCCTGATGCACATTTTTGAAAGACCTTTTAGGCTACTCTGTTGGGGAATGGATTTATGGGGAGCAAAAATCAGAGCAGGAGCAAAAATCACAAGGTTATTGAAGTAGCCTCCATGGAGGATGAGGCTGGCTTGAACTAGGATTTGCATGGAGAGTACTGAAAAATCATTAGGTTTAAAATAAACTTCTCAGTTAGTGGCAACAGGATGAATTGGATGCGAGGTGTGAGCCACAGAGAGAAATGATAGCGACCTTAGAATTCTATCTGTGTGTCTAAGCAAACAAACTGATGAGCTCATGTTTTCTTTCTTGACTAAATAGAATAGACTACAGACTGCATGTTAGGGATGTAATAATGAGCATGTGGGGAAAGCAAACAAACAACAAAAACAAAACTCCAAAACACAGAGGAATCCACCAGGTTATTGTAAAGTTAATATTTTAATTCATAAATTTGCATCTTAAGAAACCATCTAAAATATTTGGTTTGATACTTTCTTTCTTACTATTTTAAATGGCTTCCTCCAGATAAACGCGTCTCCATTTACCGGCGTTCTAGATGGTATTTCTGTCTCCTCTTGAAAAGTGAAGATGATGATGGATATCTTTTACTTCTTCCCCCTACTCAGGACATATTTGCCCTGGTTATTTATGTGGCAAAAATGTTTAAAGCATAGTGAAAAATTGGGAGTGTAAGGTAGAAATATAAGTAAGCAGTTTTTATAGTGTTGAGTTTCAGGGATTATTATAAAATCTGTCACCCTGCTATTTGGTAATATTTATTTATGAATTTTCTCATAATTAAAAACAGTAGCCTCCCTTCATATAAAAAAAAATCAACAAAAAAGAGTATTAAGAAAAGCCCCCTGAATTTAAAAAAAGCCAGTTAACAAAAGCAAAATAACCAAGTACCATTTAAAAAATATTCAGTGGGGCCAATCTAATCACATGCACTTGTAAAAGCAGAGGACTTTCTCTTCATGGAGTCAGGGAGAAGTGGCCGAGGAAGAATTCAGAGAGATTTTGAAGCATCAGAAGGACTCAACTCAGACCACTGAAGAGGGAGCCATATGGTAAACATGAGAAGAACAGGAAACTCTTGAAGTAAAGATTGTCTCCCTGCCTGCTGTAGTCTGCTTGCATCTCTGGAATTCATGTGTCAGAAACTTAATCCCCAAGGCAACAGTGTTGGGAAGAGGGAGTTCATGGGAGGGCTCAGCCCTCAAGAAAGTATTAATAACACAATTAAATGGGTTTGCAGGAAAAGTTCACTTTTTTACTCTCTTGCCATGTGAGAACACAGCAAGAAGGTCCTCACCAGATGCTGGCTCCATGATCTTGGACTTCCCAGCTCTAGAACTCTAAGGAAATACATTTCTGTTCTTTATAAATTACCCAGTCTCAGCTATTCTGTTATAGCAGCATAAATATGCTAAAGCCACCCTTGTCCCCACCCCCTGTCAGGCAGCCAGCAAGTAGCCAAAGTCTCAGTCCTACAACCGCAAGAAACTAAATCCAGGGAATACCATAAATGAGCTTGGTAGTAGGCATATCCTCAGAGCCTTCAGCAAAGAAGGCAGTCTTGCTGACACCTTGATTTTGGCCTTGTCAGATTCTAAGCAGAAAAAAAGGTTGAATTATTTTGTACCTGAATTTCTGATAATAAATAAGTGTTGCTTTAAGCTGCTAGATTTGTGTTAATTTGTTATATTAGCAACAGAAAATTAACACAACTGATGAACAGAGGTGGTAAACAGTAAGACATAAAAAAGAAGACAATTCTTTTCTAAACATTTGTTTAATATGAATATACTATTGACTGTGTGAAATGGTTTGCCTTCACTTTGATTTCGAGAGAGTGAAGCTTGAAGTGTAAAAAAGAGAAAGGGTATTTTCAGGGAAGAACTATGTTTCACTTCATCGGATTTGTTTGATTTCCTGAGTAAATTTCACTTGAAAAGTTTAATTATCTTTTCTAGCAATACTGTGCCATTAAATAAAGCTGAAAACTAGTAAAACAAAAGGATTCTTAATCATTTGTAAGAAACCAAGGAAACTGTAAATTGTTTCATTAAATTTTGAAGACCACATAATTTTTATAGCGCAAATGTATAGAAGAGCCTTCTGGATTATTTCAGCTACTTTACTTTCTGTGATCTTGGACAAGGCACTTAACTTCCCTGTGACATACTTCCCTTATCTGCTAGTGTGAATATTCAGAAAACCTACTTCACAAAGTTGTGATGAGGGTTAAATGAGTAGGGAATTTGGTGTAAGAGTTAGACTTTCATGGAAACAAAATTTTGTATTGTTTTGTTTTGTTTATCTGAAGTCTTTTCATACAAAAGGTAGGATATTAGCTGTAAGTGTAGAGCTATAGGTCCATATTCCTAAAGCCTAACTGCATGAGCAAACTCACCTTTTTAGTTATATGTAGTTGCTATTTAAGGTAAACCACCTTGTCTTTCCTGTCTTCAGCTCTGTCATGAACCCAGTATATTTTAGACATTCTTACCATCTATCTCCCATTGTTATAATAAATTGTTAACCATCACAAAACTGCTGTGTTTCAAGACAATCAAGAGACGCCTGCAAATAAAAACACTGCAGTACGTAGTTTTATTGCCTGATAGAAGAGATGCCCACATTGAAACAAAACTGCCCTACAGGCTGGGGTGCAAAGGCTGCATGATATTTAGCTTGATCAGATGACAGCAAGTTCCTGGCTTGTTGTAGGTAATTAATAAATGCCCAATAAATACATAATGGCAGTTCTCCTTTACTTTAAAATTCTCTGTTATCAAGAGCATCTAACTTTTCCTTTCTTAAAGTGTTAGATTCTTTTAGTTCCTCCTTCCTGTGTGTGTGTAGCTAAATATAGGTACTGTTTATTGGCTATTTATCACCCTTCTCTCAATTCTGAGGACTTCTTCCATTAACTAACTATTTTACTTATTTTACCATTTTAGTTTTAATGTTTTATAGGTGGGGTCTTGCTTTGTTGCCCAGGCTGCAGTGCAGTAGTACAATCATAGCTCACCGGAGCCTTAAATTTCTGGGATTAAGAAATCCTCCTACTTCAAACTCCCAAGTAACTAGAATTACAGGTACACACCATTGCACCTGTTAGTTAATTAATTAATTAGTTAATTTTTGTAGAAAGGGAGGTCTCGATTTGTTGCCCAGGTGGGTCTCTAGCTCTTGGGCTCTAGCAGTCGTCCCACCTCGGTCCCCCAGTGTGCAGGGAACACAGGTATGAGTCACCCCACTTGGTCTATTTTTAAAATAGCCAAACTTTACCATCTATATGTTTTCCTTGCAGCCTTAACATATTCCCTGTTTTGCATTATTTTGCTAAGATGAGTCAGCTTTTTGTCTTTCCTGAGGCAGTTCGTGATCTGCTTGGACTAACAGGCTCTGTTCTAACATTATCAAACGTGCCTGCCCTGTCGTGATCTTTTCTCTATCAGAGGAGACAAGACTTGACTGATTCCTTTCCTTGATCTAAGACTGACTTTAAGAGAAGAGACAATGAGAAGCTATATAAGGAAATATGATGCTGTCAATACTGTTGTCTAGTTTAAGGGATCTTTCCGCAGTGAAATGTCTTCTTATTTGTGACTCAAAGATGAAGAGCTGGTCAGGAATTTCTTCACAATGAGAAGTGTCTTCTTAAAGTGCTGAATGCACTGCCTTCTGACCAATGGGGAAAGTTGAAACAGTTGACCTCGGTTCCCCAGACAATTGCCTTGCTCATCTCTGTTATTCAGCAATTTTGTTTAAATTGCCAAGGAAAGGAGTGCTAAATTACCAGCTTTAGGCAGCTGCACTCCCTACTGACTTCACAGCAAAGGAATATGTATTCGCAGTTGCATCAAATCATGTGCCGGGTCTATAAAAGTGAGTTAGAATGCTACACAGCACAACCAGTTAAATTACAGTTATGGTTCATTAAGTGGGCTCTATTACTCACCTAAATCATTTTGGCTGCACAAACAGATACCATGTGTGATGTACACATTTTCTTTTCACTCTTAAAAACAACAACAACAACTTTTCTCGGGGAATTAAGCAAAGAAATTCTTACAACTTAGCAGAGTTTCTCAGACAGTAGAGACTGGGCCGCTGATCAGCAAAATAATGTCACCAGATTCTTACATTGAATCAAATGCCTCATTGCTTTTGATAACTTTGTCCTTGCAATAACAGGTCTGACCTCATTATTTACCTGTGTTCTCAGGCTATTTTCTAAGACCAAGCAAAAGTAAATGATAGTCTCCAGTGAAGCAGAGATGATGAACTGCCTCCCTCCTTGGTATCCTAATTCCCTTTTTTTCTGAATCGTTAGAACTATCCTACATCTTGCCAGAATTAAGCTGGGTAGTGGCCGTCCAGTTGGAAACTGTTTCCCAGCCTCCTTTGGATCCAAGGGTGCTTTATTGGGTTTAGCTACTGCGACGTGAACACAAAGTAATTTGGCCACTTCCAGTTCTTGGCCTTAAAACATTGGACATGTGCATATCTACCTCCCTTTCTGCTTTCTGCAGCCCAGAATAAGGACGTAGCAACCTCTGGGTGTCAAATAAGGTCACATCATACTGGCAAGTGATAAGGCAAAGGTACATGAGTTTCTGAATGACAGAATGTATATAGACAGAGCCTCCCTGACAGCATGGGCTCTTAACTTGGCACTATTTGTGAGAAATAAATACATTTATATCTTAATTAAGTCACCAAATGTTGGCTTGCTTTTTTTTTGTATCTTTGTTACAGCAACTTAAAATGTATCCTTATCTACACAACCTTCTCTTCAATTACAACCTTGAATGATAATTTCAGCTTAGTTCTGTCAAAACTGTACTTGACATAGAGATAAAATGTAGACACTTGTGAGTGAACATGACCCTGGATTGAGATACATGATACCAAGTCTAAGACATAGGAAACCACAGCTCAGATCAGCTTTGCTACCAGCGTGAACTTGAGTGAATGATATAGCTTATCCTCCTCACAACTTCTTCACTGTCAACTATTACCTTGTTTGCTTGTGGTCTGCTTCTCTCTCAGACTATAAGCTGCACAAATACAATAAATTGGAATACTTTTTGACCAAATCACTTATCTCTGGCAAATAGAATAAGGCTTGACATACAGTTCACATGTAATCAATAATTGTTGAATTAATCAACTGAACCTCTCTTGTCCTTGTTATGTATGATATGGAAATTAGATGAAATAAAATCTAAGGATCTTTCTAATAACATTGTATAGCAATTAATTTTAATAAAAATGTAAAAATTCTACCAACTCATTGTGGCTTTATTGGGATGAAAATAAATGATAAACTTACCTTGGCACTGAGCAAATAAATATGTAACAGGCACTCAACTATGTCATGGTAATAAGAAGACCTTGGAAGATAACACCATTAGGGGCATGGTTTGGATGAAGTTAGGGAGGAGTGGTGACAAACTGCAAAATAATTACCCCATTACTTAGAATTAAGATGCGATGTACTATGATACAATACAAGAAGAGATATTAGAGAAATGTAAAACATGCTGTCAGAACACAGTGTAGAAATGGAACTCTTCTGCCCACAGATTATAATAGAGGGGGGTTAGAAAACTTTATTATTTATATATTTATGTATTTATTTCTACAAGGTGTTTGTACTGAATTCCATGGTCATTTCTAAAATATATGATTCATAATGTTGAGTTGGTTCTCTTCCATCTTGAAATCCTATGATACTATGTAGTCCCCAAGTTTAATGAAACTATTTTCCAATATTTCTATTGATCTATATATGATTTGAAATTTGGTATGCAGGACTGGACAATGTGCTTAATTTAGTAAAATATTCATGCATATTAACATATTTTAATTAAATGGTTAAAAAGTCATTTAAATATATTTACATGAGTGAGTGGGAATAAAGGAAAGAGACATATTATTTTATTTATATATTTTTCTCTTGTGTTTTTTTCACCTTCCCTCTAATTTTCCTAGGCTTTAATCATGAGGGGAAATTTGGCCCCAAAACTTTTTTCTTCTGTTCAATATGTCTAGACATGTCAAGGAACCTCAGAGAAAAATTAATTATTTGAAGACGGCATGATGAGAACAGACTGTTTTAATTTCTTCTTCTAATCTTTTCCTCCAGGTGCTTAGATTGGCTTAGGAAGATTACAGAATTCTTCCAAAGAGATGACTGCGATGAAATCTCTTCCCAAAGCGGGAAGAATAATGTAAAGGAACCACTGTTGGTACATGGGAAACCAGAAACCATTAGCAAGGTCATGAGTTTTTCAAATTAAATGACAGTAATAGAGCTTAGAACTGATTCTTCCTTTATGAATCTATATCTGTTTTAATTTTCATGTTTGGATGTTTTGAGAAAACAGATTCCAATCTTTTGCAGTTTAGCTACCTAAAAGTGCTGAAAGCTAATAGATGATAAAGAAAAAGTCAATTATTTCCCCATTGTCTGTTTTATGAAATGTGTTATAGGAAAGAGAATGTTTTTCACCTTCTCTATATCAGCTTCCAGAAGCCAAGGAAGAAAAACGCATGGCCTTTAAAATGTGGTGTTATTTTTTTGCAGCTAAGAACCAATTACTTAAGAAACACTCAATAGTTTAGTTACTAACAGAAAGTTAGTATTAAAATGATATCTTTCTCAAAAAAAGAAAACAAAGGGTCAGTAACAATTTTCAAAGTTTTTAGCACAAAGAAAGAAAGAAAAATTGAGTATATAGCTGATTTAATGTTATAAAAAATGGTACATTTTTATATTTTTAGCATTTACTGTTTTGGCATTTCAGAACAAAATGATAGGGTAAGAGGCAATTTTTATATCCCAATACTTTCAAAGCACGATTACTACTACATCAGACCATAGAGTCATAGAAGTGTGATAATGTTTATGTACCTTTTCGTGGTCCTAGGCTTGTCTGTACATATATCTCTTTCACAGTTTCCATATCAAATGCTCCCAGCCTACACATAAATAACTCTCAGAATTCAGGGTCTCATCCAATTCTCAAATACACTCTTAGAAACTTCCCTTTATTTTAGTTCACAGTATGCCTTCTGATTATTACATGAAAGTCTTTTTATGGCGTTTCTTTTTATGGTGTTTTCATCACACATTGTAATTCTGTTTCCACTTCTCTTTCAACGTTTCCACATGTGGCATGGTTGGTTACTTCCTGTTGGATACATTTTGTTTGCTTACTATTATCTGACACAATGAAGTATGTTTACTAACACAATGAGGTATGTTTCAGAACTTAATGTAATACTACAGTTTAATTTGGTAAGTAATGTGTTGCACAGAATGATTATCTCCTCAATTCTGTACATTCTATTAATAGAGACTAAAACTGAATTCTCTTTAATAGAGTTTATACAGACTTTTATATATTTTCCTTTTAACTCCAAATTAACAATTTTTCTTGTGATTGGTTATAAACCAATCCCCTCTTCTTTCTCCACCTAATTCCCTTCTGATAATTATGTAACTGTTTAGGGGACCTCAAGTAAGATCTGATTGCACTATCCAAATTTACCTTGTCGCATCATATATTCTAATCTTTCTGAGTTAGTGTATATTTAAATGTAAAACTTCAAAGATCAAGATGCGCTTACATCATACCGCTAGTTGCAGTCATTTTTAAATTTAAGGTAGGAGAAGAAACTAAAGGGCACTTGAAAATAATTCTGCCTGGGATATAGATCAGAAGAAATGGCAAATGATTGAGAGAAAAAAATCAGGACTAACACTTCTTAGAGCTTCCCTTAGTTGTAAAGATCGTCCACTGTGCTAATAATAGTGGTAAATATAGTGTGTGGGTGGTTAATGTTAGATCACTCAAATGCCCTTTCAGAAGGCTTCAAATATAAGAAAAGCCTAACAGAAATGGGTGAAAGGGAAAACTATGTAATTGTTGTCAGACTAATGGGAGATGATGGTTTGAATCTTTACCCTTGGAGGCTAAATTACTATTATAGAAGCAATTAGGTTTTGTGCCTTCATCTTTGTGCACGTGTTCCTTCCTGAAATAATTGCATCCATCACACAGCTAGCATGGGGATGGTAACCCAGTTTCATCCATAGCCTTTCCTCTCCTTCTGCCTCAGGCATACTCCGAAACACCCGAAAACACTCCAAAGTTTAAAAGTTCACGCTTTTTCAGAAATAAAAGTTCACACTTTTTAATTAGTTAATGAGCCTATGAGTAAATAAACATATATATATATATGTATATATATATATAATAGCTGGGCTACACTGTATATATATTAACCCAGCTATAATATATCCATATATATAGTTTGAAATGTCTTCTAGGTACCAAGCGTCTCACAAAAAGTCAAAAAATGCAAAATGTTGGAGCTGGGAGGAGTATTATTTTACTTTTACATCATATGCATGGGCCTAAGTAGGGAATTAATGTTCATTGGAATCATTCAGTAATTAAAAAATACCAGCGCCCAGCCTCTTCCCTACACCAAGTAAATCATGTTGTCCAAGGCAGTGGAGAACATCCTTGACTGGGGAGAGCTGTTAAAAATCTCAATACCAAGGCCACATTCAAACGAATTAAATCAATTAAATCAGAATCTCTAGAGAATGGGATCTAGATAGAGCTATCTTTAATTCCGACAGATGATACCACTGTCCAGGTAAGTTTATAATCAGGTATAGGAGTAAGACCCAGACATTTGTCTATTTCAAAAACCCTCCAGGATATCTTGAGTTCTTGTTTGTGATCACTGATAAAGACGAAGAATTACAGCCCCAAATGAGTCAATTATCTAACTTCGACAGCTTCGAGCAGGACTCCTAAGTCAGTTTGCTTTCTGGGTCCGGTGTTCTTCCCTCTCCACCGTCTTGTCTAACACAGTTTCTGAGTTCTAGCAATATTCGAAAATATCTGGTGCCAACATCTTTAGATTATCAGAGTGGAAGACCTAATGGTATTTCCCGAGCTTCTGACACCACAAGCTCATAAAACAAAAACCAAATACCCAAAGAAGGCATGCAAAGAAGGCACGTGAATATGACTGAAATGCTTGATGAGTGAGTGGAATTGTGAGCATGCCAACGGGAAGAGATGTCTCAGGATGGAAAGTCAACTGTCTCACATTCCAGTCACATTGCTGTGGGTCATCTCAAGTTACGGAATATATGAGAAGACAGATTTACATAAAAACGTATAAGATAGTAATTTACTTCCAAATGTATTCTTGTATGAGGTGCTGTGTTCGTTTTCTAGGATTTATTTACCTTAACAAAGTACCACCAGCTGTGTAACTTAAACAGCAAACATTTACCTTCTCACAGTCCAGGAGGCTGGAAATCTAAGGCCAAGGTGTTGGCAGGGTTGGTTTGTTCTGAGGCCTCTCTTCTTGGCCCATACATAACCATCTTCTCCTGTGTCTTCATAAGGTCTTCCCTCTGTACATGTATGTCTGTGTTCTAAAATTTTCTCTTCTTCTGAGGGCACCAGTCATAGTGGATTAGGGCCAACCTTTTTACCTCATTTTAGCTTAATCACCTCTTTAAAGACCTTATTTCCAAATACAGTTACATTCTGAGGTGCTAGGTGTTAGGACCTCAACATATGAGTTTGGGGGTTCAGGCCACAATTCAACCCATAACAGGTATGAAGAGCTCTATTCAGGAATGCTTAAATGTCTGCTGTTTAAAAATATATAAAGGAAACAGCTATTAGCTAGATTTAGGATGCATATTTTGACCAAAGAATGACCACAAAAAATTTTAAAAAGCATTCAAGTCTATGGTTCTCATAAACGGTAGGATCATTGCGCCATCTTTCTATATGAAAAAGAGCATGCACACAAATGTATATCAAAATAAATGCTTCAAAGTCTAATGTGATGCTTTCAATTATCTCAGCTTTTCTGCCAAAACTAGATTATTATCCGCCAATCCACTGAACCATGACACTTGAAGACTTTTTTTTTTTTTAATTATGTTTTTGCATCAGTCTTTTTCATTTATGTAGAATTTGGACAGTTCTCTATAAATAGCTCTAACTTAAAACAATAACAACAAGAAATTTTTATTAAGACATTATTTTGGATTGCTTTTGATTCATATGATTCACATGTTTGTTGCAGACACATACACAAGCCTTCTTAGCATTCCAATATTAAATATACAGAAAACATGAGTAATGCAAGGAGGCTGATGGAACAGCACTGAGACGTATGAAAAATCTCAATGTGATTTTTTTTTTTTGTAGATGAGACCTGTGGTGGGCCTTGTGCTATTTGAAAACCATAGCATAGGGTAAAAACTACAAGTGCTTGGTTTTTTCACAACCTTTTAAACTATAGCACATACCAGTACTATGCATTAGGACCAAACTTAAAGTCTTTTGAAAGTTATCTTTTTCAAATGGAACAGAAAGTACCAATTATACAGGTTTTTTTGTTTTTGTTTTGGTTGCTTTTTTTTTGAGTGGGAGTCTCACTCTGTCACCTAGGCTGGTATGTAGTGGCACGCTCACGGCCCAAGCTGGTATGCAGTGGCACACTCACGGTCACCGCAGCCTCCACCTTCTGGGCTCAGGTGAGCTCATAGCCACCAGACCTACTGGGCTTAGGTGACCCTTCTGCCTTAGCCTTCCAAATAGCTGGAACTATGGGCATGCTCCACCACACCCAGCTAATTTTCTGATTTATTGTAGAGATGAGGTCTCTCCAAGTTGTTTGGGTTGGTCTTGAAACCGTGGGCTCAGGCAATCCTCTCACCTTGGCATCCAACTGCTGGGATTTTAGGTGTGAGCCACTGTGCCTGGCCTGATTATACAGTTTTAATAAATGTTTGCATTAATATAGCTATACTTCTCTAAAAATAAAGGATTTTTTAAAACGCTCCTTTCCAGTGAATTCCTTCCACCCCTAATATGGTAACTACCTTCTAGCCCTTGTTACTTGAGGCCAAAGTTTTTATAATTGCTCTGCTTGTACATAAATCAAATTGTCCTCTTCAACTCCAAATAAAATGTTCCTCACTTTTTTTTCCAGCCTTCTCTAGAAATCTCTTCAAGTCCTGTCCAGCTTCCATCTGCTGTCCACATGATATGCTTTGGTTTTCTTAGACATCATCATCTCACTTGCAGTGATAATCTTGGCTTCAACAAGCATGTATTTGTAATGTGAATTTAACTATTTTCAAAGCAGAATATGATAATTTCAGAATTCAAATTAATCATATTTACTGCAGGACATTAAATATATTATAGAGTATAGCTTTACTCTTAAGAGTCTTGTACAAATGTAATATTACATTCTAAACCTATTGAAGTGCAAATAATTTATCTATAATTACCTTAGCATCTCATAATATAGTTTTAAAAAATTTCTTTGATATTTCGAAAGTGAAGGAATCTTTCAAATATATTTTTATTCTACTTTGGTTGTCAATAAATACATTGCTGATATCAGGCTAACTCTTCAGTTTTCTGTGTGTGTCTGGGGCTTCTGGTTTTAGAAGTATTTTCTAGTACATATGAAAAAATAATGAAGCATTCAAAGGCAATATATTCCTGCTAAATTGCTTTGTATTGCTGGAATCCTCATTTGGGCTGTAGACATGATTCTAGATTAGAAACTTTACTGTTTTTCTTTTTAAAAGCTTGGAAACACCAAAATGATAGTATATGATATTTGGATTTTTTTTGCATAGATATCTGTGAAAACATATTAACATCACATCATTGAATCAAGAACAAATGTTTTTACTTATTGATGTATTTTACATTTTGCAAGGTATCTTGTCAAAGTAGAATAGTATTCGAAGATCTGGGTATCAGTTTTATATCTGAAGTTGATTAACTGTCAGCACATTTCATTTTTTCAACGGTAAAATCAGAGGTTCAACGGTAAAATGAAGTGTAAAGACCCTTAAATCTTTAAAAATGTATGGAGTCGTTTCAGGTGTAATTTATTTGACTTTTTAAGTCACCCTCCCTCTTCCTGCAATTGTAGCACTTGTTTTGAAACAGAGATTTTATTTTTCTTTTTTAAGTGAGGGGAAAATACCTCTTGCCAGCTTGTAATCAACAGTTGATTTCGGCGTTATATGTTACGTATGTTATGATATTAATAT
>CAUYQG010225702.1:0-25426 GCA_963574415.1 Tarsius wallacei | reverse complement strand
CCTGAGCCTGCGGGTTCGAGACCCGCTTGGACAACTTGACGAGACCTCATCTCTACAATAAATCAAAAAATTAGCCGGGCGTGGTAGCACGCGCCTGTAATTCCAGCTACTTGGAAGGCTGAGGCGGAAGGATCACCGGAGCCCAGCAGGTCGAGGCTGCAGTGACTGGGAGCGGCCACTGCACTCCAGTCTGGGTGACAGAGTGAGACTCCAACTCAAAAAAAAAGAAAACAACATTTTAAAAAATTTTCTGCTGGGAATGCTATTTTGAACTTTTACTGAGGATGGGCAATCAGGTAAGTTTTGCTTCACACTGAAAGCCCAGCTTCTAGCACAGTGCCTGCCACACAGAAAGCGCTTCATGTTTGTTGAACAGCAAGGGGAAGGAGGGAGACAAATGAAAAGTTTTATAAGTCCTTGAGTGGCCAATAAAGCTTAATGCTGCTTAGGAGAGTACTATGACCTAAGCAAATCTGAATTCCATGCCCAACATGTTGGTGATTTAAATTAACCTATTATGATATTTGAAATCTAGAAGGCATATACCAGAAAATTCTGTTTCCTAGTGTATAATCTCTTTGTCTTTCTATCTGTGACCCAGGGAGGCACGGATGAAAGGAGTCCTTTTGCGCTGGTGGCAACCACGCCACAATGGAACAGGTCATGATCAGTGGGCTTTGGACCATGTGGAGGTTGTCCTGTGAGTATCTGATACATAGCATCCCATGTCCATTTCAGGAAGGTTTGAAATTCCTTTGCTATGGCATGCTCCTTAATTCAGTAAGAACTGTTTTTGATGAGCAGCCCCGACAGGACCACTTTGGCTTACACTCTTCAGCAACTGCAAGCAATAGCTCAAATCATCAGTGAAATAGCCAAAACCCCGAATGGCATCTAATATACCTAAGAAAACTTCAATATAAGTAAAACGTCTGTCTAAGGATTGACAGTATTGGGTAAATTGGATACAACAAAGGTCTCCAGGTAAATGGGAAACGGTGTCTTATGCCAGATCTGGGTTGCTTTATAAAATGGAATGGCATCCTTAAAGAGGAAGGATCTGTGCTGGGCAATGTTCAGAGGATTACTGGCTAATGTGCCCAATTACAAACACCTGTCTTAGCCACAGATGCCAGAGGCATTCTCCATTTAATGACGTGGTTGCAAGTGGAACAAATAATTTGTGGTTTCAGATTCCTTCTGATCGATCCCAGTGTCCAACAAGTTAAGGGTGTTCTCCCCTGATTTCTCCCATATCATGGAGGCTGTCACTGCTCTTACCTGGCCGGGTTGACTGTTCCCTCACAGAGAGATGACTTGCTTTTTCTCTAACAATCTAGTTCCTGTAGAACTGGAATGCTTATGTCTCGACGGGTTCGGACTGATGGCTCCAAGTGGTTGGCAAGGAGAGGCGAATCTTCTCGGTAGATAGGTTCAAATGTTCATTCTGTTTTCCAAATCCAAAGTGAAATCAGTCCCAAGGCTGATTTCAGTCATTTTGAAAGCAAATTTAAATGATTAATTGGTAGGAAAACTACCAGATTTGTTTTCTTTCAGTCATAGCCATGAGCTAAAATTTTCAGTCTTGAGCTAGCCCTCGTCTTAGTTTTCACTGAGGCACCTGCTTGCATGGCATCCATATCAACCCCTAAAACCAAGAGCAACCCAGTCCCCACACTAGCCCCCTGTGCGCTCTGCTGCTTTTGGACAACTTGCTGGGCTCTGCCTCCACAAGACAAAGTTGAAGTAACAGTCCAGACTCATTTGAATCTAAATATGAGGCTGATGTTTTACTTAGGTATTGAGAAATACAGACTACATTATTCCAGCAGGATCGAATAGCCTGGCCCCTAAAATGAATATACATACAGACCAAAAATCAACCTTAGAGTCATTTTACCCTGGCTACTTTCCTTTCAGAACAGCACTTCTCAATCTGATGGAACATCAGAATCACTTGGGAAGCTTGTGAAAACACCAACGAATGTTCCAATGCCCAGGCCCATCCCTCTGGATGAGGATTTAAATTGATCCGCAGGGGAAACTGAGCTTCATCCCTTAATAAAAGTACCCCAGGTGATTCTAATAAACTGGTTGAGAATCAAATTAGAGTCACTAACCACTCATCTTTCAAGTCTCTTGCCAAGACAATTTGCATTAATGGGGCTGCCTGTGCCTGACAAAGCATTACCAACTCCTATGGAAACTTCAAAACTTGGCAGTTCTGAAAAGGAGGCGGGATATTCATACTGCCGTTGAGTATTCCTTGACACAGGAATTCTTAACATATCATACCTTTGAGCAGATATTTATTCTCTTCCCTCCCAGACAAGCAATTTCAGTTATTTGTTTTGGATTTCAGAGGCAAATTATCACCAATAATTCCCTTCCTTGGACTAAAATTAAAGAGCAGATGGAGAAGTGCAAATATACTTCCCCAGCATACAGTAACCCCTTCACAACTTGGAAACAAAGCTCTGTTCCCTGTTGACCTGCCACCCCAGAGGCTGTTGGAAACCTTAGCACATAATCCACAAGAAAACCTTCCAGAATACCTGGTGTTGGAATTAGTGTTTATAAGCAACTACCAGCATCATGATACTATTACAAGAATCAAGTTCAGATTATGCAAAATACTGGAAATATATTGTTTTGAGTATTTTTCTCTAGAGCTATAATCTGTATTATAAAGGCTTCCTTTTTATTCAATCTCCAGTTTTTTAATACTTTGAATAATTTATCTCTTACCAGGTATCTATCAGGGCACTAAAACATTTTGAACAAGAAAAAAGAATTGCTACACCTGCATGGTGTTGCACAACTTGAGTTTTATTCCAAGCCTTCTTTCAGGAATAAGTTTAAAATTATAACTTTACTCATATTACCATATATTTTTATGTACCTATATGAAACATATATTTGTAAAAGCAAATGCTGTCTCTTTAATGGCATTTTAAAAATTTGTTAAAATTAAAGAAAATACTTTATTTTCCTTCTTTTTTGAAGTGAAGATATACCTCACAAAACTAAGTTCAATTAATGAGTTGTATTAAAAATACAATACTAAGAAGTTATATTTCCAGAACTATTCTTTTGATGTTTTGCTCTGGCCTTAGGATTTAACATTTCTATACCACTGTATCTTTTCAAGGTGCTTCTTTTCAAAGAAGTCACAAAGGGTTTTAAGGCACTAATTGATTATTATGCTGTTGGTAGTTCTGCAAAATAATTACTTCAATTCATTTATTTGTTTGATGAATTTAAAATAAATAGAAGGTTCCAGAGAATTCAGAAAAATAAAACATAATCGTTTCCCAGAGTGTCTTTCAATCATATGAGGCACAAAGAAACTAGTCAAGGTTCATATCATGATTCACAAACATTACTAATTAAAACTTTGCTACAGAGGATGTATATTTAGAAATAGGTAGAATATTCCCATAAAGCCCTACTAATTGAAAATATCCTCCTAATTAACTGCATTTTTGTATCAGAACATTTAGTTATATGAACTAGTAATGTTAACTCCTCAAGCAAAGATTGAGACATCCTAAGAGATACAAGCCCTATCTAACTGAGCACTGCAAATAAGGCTACTAATATGTTTTTGCAACTAATGGTTGGGGCATACATTTCACTTAAGAATTTTTAGAATGTATTTTGATTTTTTAAGTGAATATTGCCCTTAATCTAGCTTTATTACCATAGTTTTGCTTCTGTGCATGTGCACCAAGGACACATGCCAAAAACCCCTAGAAAGAAAAACTGTGGACACGCATGGTATCTTATATTGAGCTTAACCTCAGTACTGCCCATATTAACCAAGAAGACACGAGTTTGATGAGAACAAATTTAGCATATTTGAAAATATTTCAAGGCTTAGGAGTGCATCCTAAATGAACAAGATACGCAATATATTTTTAATTAAATGGTTTAATTCTAAAATACCACATGTGGGAGGATTTGAGTTTCATAAATATGGATATACAGAATGACAAGCCCCACACGATAAAAATAAAAGGCGCCCTTTTAGCATTTTACAAGCAAAGTCCCTTATGCCTTATGCTTGTTTGAGAGTGTAATCTTCCCACTCTCATGATGTTTTCCAATAAAACCTGCATATGAAAAGCACTTCATGATGATTAGCCCTTGCTAATCTGCCATATAACAGATGAACCAAATTGACAGATCATTTTTCTCCAGCCTCACTAGCTTACAAAAAGTCCTCATTCCGTAAAGTCTGAATGATGTAGCATAACACAATCGTTGACAACAAAGTGCGAGAAACTGAATTTCTCTGAATTCATTTGCTAGTGTCGAATTTTTTCAGTAAATGTTTATGAATATATTTGGGCAGATCCCTCACAAGATCCATGCTGGTGGGGTTCTTCTTAGGATAAAAGAGAATTTGTCGTCTTAACTGTTTTTGTTGGGCACTCACGCTTCTATCCTAAGAATCTCCCTCACCCAACTATGCATCTCATTCACACATCACATTTCCCGTGTACGTGTCTAAGTCACAACCTGTCATGTGTATAATGAAATGGGCCAATTTTTGCATGTGTACCTTGAAAGCAAATTGCTTAGTAAAAAGTTAGCCTTCATGACTTGATTTACTGACAAACGAATTATTACCACATTTACTGAGAACTGAAAACCAATATGTTGCTAACTATGGTCTTAAACGCATTTATCAGATTTTAATATGAGTTCCGTCATGACCATCCATCCCCTCATGCTATTCATTACCAAGATACTGTCACATTTTTGGCACAAATGATTTATGGAGATGAGCATATTACATTTGTTGCAAAGCATATTTGTCCTTTATTAAATTTGACTGTGTTATCTGATGTAGAAGACTTCTGTATTTTTAAAAGCCCATTCCTTAATATATTTAAGAATTAGTATTTCCTAAAATGTAAAATAATTTAAAAATCAGATAATAAAATTAATAGTAGTTATTAAGCTATTAATTTAATATTTATACTTTATATGCAACATTTATGCCAAATGTAGTACTATAGCTACATGTACCTTAACATATGGTTATGAGCAAATACTGCATGTTGCATTACATAGAAAAGTTAAATATATGTATATATATTGGGTATTAAGGATAAGAAATAACTTTTTTAATTTTTATTTTCAAAAGAGATGAAAAATCCTATATTGCGTCTAAACCTGATCAGACTTTTATGACTAATCACAGTGCTGCATGCATTGAAAGGCATTTTTTAACTTGTGTTATATTTCATTATTTGCTGTCATTGGTTTTCCACTAGAGTAAGGTAAGTCCTCCTTACTAAATCTGGGGAACTGCTTATGAATCGTTTCATCAGTGTCACCAAAGTTAACTGAGAAGTTTTGTAAAAAAAACCTTTGCAGCCAAAGGGGAAAAAAATGACTGAAAACGACTATAAATGATCCTGAGATGTACTGGAACATTTGAAACCTACATCCATGTAAACTCAGAGTCAGCCAAATTGAGATAGTTCTGTGATGTATACAGTATTGGGCACACCAACATAAACCAAAGTGCTCATTTGCATTTCTTCATTGGGCAACAGATTTGACTTCGATTCGTCTCTGTGCTCGACACTGTATTAGGTACTCTTAAAGTGCTCACAGTGTGAAATTTGTTATGAGGGGAAAATGAAAATTAAAAATGTGTGCAAAAACTCTAGGAGTTCTGATTAAATTTAATGTCTTTCAAAAGACCTACTATGCTGACGATGCATAAGGGTGTGCCTTAAGTTAATAAACGAATTGGCAGAGGGGAGTAGATTCCTTCATAATACTGATGAGTTCTGGATTTTGTCCTTAGGTAAGACTGACCACCTTTAATACATACTTACATTTGTCCTCTAATTGAGAAACTTTGAAAGTTAAGAAAGAAGGCAAAATGGTTATCATTTATTGAACATCTACATCTGGTGCTAGAAGTTTTCATGTAAGCCTTACAAGTCACTGAGGTGCACTTTATCAGATATTATTCCATCCCTATTTAGCAGAGAAAATATGAAATCTTCAGTAAGTGTGAGACATTTGTGCCTACACTTATTTGGATATAGCATTCCTGAAAATGCATGGCTTCAAAAGTCAAATATGCAGCCTCCTCTGTGCAAGGAATTTTCCCATCTGACAGCTTCCCATAAGACAGTTTGAATGGCAACTTCCCATCTTACACTCACCAATATTTCTCTGTAAGATATATGAACAGTCAACTAGATTTTTATTTCTACATCACTTAAGTCATGATTTGTTCTACCATATGTTTTGATGATAAATCAATTACTGATCAGTAAAAATGCCTACATTTCTATGAGCTCAAATTACTTCTACCAATTCTCTATCTCCTCCATTTCTTTCAGCATTCATTTTAAAATTTTTAATTTTTTCATAATAATAAATGAGCTAAGATTGTGTCAAAAGAACAGAGTCACTACTTATTCCATATTGCCTATGCACAAACAGGGAGGCATTTTTTAATTCCATATGCCATCTAAGTTTAAACTCTCTTGGCGATAATGGAAATTAAAGTCAGCATTTCCAAGAAGCCATTGATATTCATTCTCTCTTCTTTCAATGACTTACTCGTAGTAGGAGAATTTTTAAATGGGCCTAGTTCCATCTACAACCAAAGCAGGTAGATATGTCAAGTGGCATAGCTGACATGCCTTGGGATGAACATTACCTGTTTTTATCGAACTTAAAATAAAAATTATTTCCTCTGTAATTACAATGAAGAAATCAATCTTAAAAATTTCATTGTGCTGGGCACGGTGGCTCAATCCTTAATCCCAGCACTTTGGGAGGCTGAGGTGAGAGGATTGTCTGAGCCCACAGGTTCGAGACCAGCCTGAGCAACATGGCAAGACCTCGTCTCTACAATAAATCAAAAAAATTAGCCAGGTGTGGTGGCACATGCCTGTGGTTCCAGTTACTTGGAAAGCTGAGGCAGAAGACACCTGAGCCCAGTAGGTCGAGGCTACAGGGACTGTGATTGCGCCACTGCACTCCAGCCTGAGTGACAGAGTGAGACTCCAACTAAAAAAAAAAAACTCCATTGCACCTATTATTATTTCAGCTATATGGTTATTTATAACTATACATCTACATGTATCAAAACCAAAAATAGGTTCACAGATATGCTATATAAGAAAAATGAGTAAATATAAGATCTTTAAACTTGTCAAAAATTTCCCTACTGCCCAATCATGTAAGTTAGACATTTTAGAAGACACAATAGCTGTTTGTAATCATGTCAATTTATTAAATGGCATTTTGGTATAGCTTCCCATGGTGCTTGAATTTAAAAGACTTATAGAACTGGAAAAATCCACTTTATTGAATTCCAACCTAACTGACTCAAAAGATACTTCATGTTTCACATACCAAATTACCAGTTAGTTTGAAAGTGGGTCCATGTTTAATGCTTCTATAGAAACACTAAGCATCTATAGTGTTTCTATAGAAACACTAAACATCTATACAATACTAGGTGCATATCAACTTTCTCAGGAATTCAAAGATATGATACTGATACATAAATTTTTTCAAAATTAAAGCACATTCAGCAAATCAAAATGTCCCCTAAATTAGTTGTAAATGTCTGCCTCGTACTGATTTTTTAGAGTATTAAAAATCTGCAGCTTGCTACTATTTATTTTTTAACCTATAAAGATGGAGAATTTAAATAAGTTCCATAATAAGTAAATAATTATGCAGAGAAGTTGCTTTAAAGCCATTAAATGTGCACAACAACTTTTGTTAAAATCAAGTGTTCCTTTATTCCTATATACTGAAGTATCTTTTACATCAATTTAGATTTCATCAAGATAACTAAATATCTTGAGTGTTCTAAGTTTATATTTTTAATGTAAACTATTTGAGTATTTTAAATCCTCTTTGAGAACTTATATCTTTAAACATGCTTTCGACAGAATAATTTTCAATGCTTTAACCTTGCAATTATTCCTTATAGTTAAAGAGTAATGATTTACAACAGGAATTCAATCAGTAAGTGACCATAAGTTCAACAAACATGCCTTGACCACCCACGGATCAAGCGGGTGGCTCAGTGCTGTGGTGTGGGGGTGAGGGGAACTGGGGGAAAGGCCCCCATACCCACAGAAATTTAGGCTCAGGGAGCCAAGATATGAACACAAATAAATTTCATGCAAAGCAGGATGTGAGCACTATTGAGAATTCAAAGTAGAACAAACAAAAAAAATCACTTCTGGAGGGGTGTACTATAAAGAAAATATGTTACTTGAACAACAATAGAAATTTACGAAGTGATGTTGTAGATTGACCAATGAGGCAGATGGAAAAGACTCAAGACAAGTTTGAGTACAGCAACCTGCATAGGCGTATAGTAAATGAGAAGACAGAAGAGGACTTGAAATAACTGGTTAAGCTGACTTAGATGTTGCTCTGTAGACAAGAGGATTTTGAGCAGGATAAAGCCAGCAGTCAAACTGGTGTGCAAAATCAATCATATGAAGGGGGACCCAAACAAAACTCTGAATTTATTAATTTAAAAATTGCGTATTTATTCTTACATGTTTAAATTCCAGTCCCTTCAAATTACTCCCCATTTGATACATCTATCGAGATGCTTTTCCACTGCTCAAAACAGTTTTTGAACTCATCTATTCGGATGCCTTTTACTGCTTCGGCCATTTTTTGTTTCGCCTCTTCTACACTAGCAAAACATTTCCCTCTAAGGAGTTTTTTCATCCAGGGGAAACAAAAAAGTTCCCTCCGTTGGGATTGGGTGAATAGAGAGGGTGGGGCACGGGGATCATGCTGATTTTAGTCAAAAACTGCTGAACACTCAGCGCGGTATGAGCAGGTACGTTGTCATGGTGGAAGAAGTGGTCACAGGTTTGTCACAACTCGGGATGTTTCTTCCATAAATTGTGATGCAGCTTTCTCAAAACTTCCAGATAAAAACTTTGGCTGACCATTTGATCCAGAGGAACAAACTCCAAGTGTACTACAAGAGGCCCACCCTCCAAAAGATAATTCCATTTGTGTGGGGAGTGGTCTTGTATGTATATGTAGGAAGATACACACACAAACATACAATTATGCATTCACTTATATTTTCTTAGTATTTTCTGTTTTCTTTTCAGGAATTTTTTTCATAAAGGGAGAGAATTGAGTTGAAGTTAGCTTAGCTCAGGGAAAGGACTATACGATGACATATTATAGATGACCTATAATAGGATGCTGACAGAAAAACAACAAGTGCCAGTTCCCACATTTTTTAAATAAAGAGGTAACAGGATAATTTCTCCTAAAACTGGTTTTTTCCATGCATTGTCACTGCCCTTTTATTGTATCTCGATTTTACATGGGCAGTAGTAAGCTCACAGAAGCTAATAAATAGTAGGTAAACTTGTGTCATTATTCAACTATGACATTGAAACTGATCAACTTAGTTGGTACACAATATTGTCACATGAAGGGGGGTGGGAGGAGAATAATAAAGATAACCTGTTTTTTTTGTCTTTTTTTTACATCTTCAGAGCATATTCTTTACTTCCATGATATAGTTTCTAGCATTTTAACATCATTGAAATTCAGGGTGGAAAGTTATTAGCACTTAATTATATATTTTTTATTTTATATATCTATATATGAATATAGATACTAATTTAATATCTATATTTTATCAGGTTCTTGGCACTGATGCTGTTGCTTCTAGTTATACATATTTGATGAATTTCAATTTATGTATTTTCCTTTAAGATATTTTATTATGAATTTTCTTTTCTAATGATCAAACTTGACTATAAAATTATCTTGTTTTAAAGTTTTCTATATTTTACAAGGGCTGGCATAATGTACCTAAGTATAATGCCTAATATAATATACCAAGGTAAAAAAAATCACTTTACACCTTGTTAGTATATTGGTGTTTGATAACCTAGACGATTACACTGCTCAGTGCAAAATTACACTTTCTCTCCCTTTTATCCTAACTCAAGTTCATCCATTATTGACCTTTATGGAAGGATCACATCACATATCATTACTCCTCTCTGCATGTATTTTATGTTTCCATGGAATTAAGGAGGAAAGGCTTTGGGACCATGACAGTATCCAGTTCAGTGAATCTGAAAAATATTGACAGACTCACTCTCACAAACCACATACTTATGCCACATATAGATAGATATGATAGTGTGAGATTTTGATTCTTTGCAATGATGTTATAGATCATGATCCTGTTTAAAGTATATTTGCCATGTCAAAATTTTAGCAGCTATCACTACCAGTATTATGCAATTTCCTACAGGCCCCTGAAATCCATTTTTAGTATTTTTATCAGCTTCATATGCTATATATATATATATGAATGTGTGTACATATATACATGAGGGGAATATATACCCAGGCTCTTACAATTATACATCCAGTTGTACTTTCTTAGTATTTTATGACTTCTTTTCTGTGGAGTGTCTCTTTCATAAGGCCATGTTTATAAAATATAACCCCAGATGCTTATGGTTTGAGGAAGACAATGGAACCAACATTCTGAGAAAAAATAGTTCATCTTGCCCCAAGACTGCATACACTAGGAAGGTCAAGCTGATTGAACTAACAAGTTTGTTTTTCTTTGTTTTCGCTTTTCAAGCTTTAAATAAGAAAGTTTGCTAAAGAAACCAAATTATCTTTCCTACTTGCTAAAGATGTGTTTAAATAGGTAATTGGTATAGTACACACTTCCTCTAAAATGAAATCCATCCAAGTTAATGTTTTCAGGAAGCGTTCAACAATGAAATGAAAATCCAAAGTGGTTTCAGTCCTCTTTTGTTATGAATCAAGAGAATTTACTGTGTCCTGGTTCAGTGCTCACTCATGAAAAGAAGGGAATTCCTTCAAGGCCAAAGGCAGTGAGTATAGGTATCAGCCTTTAGTGACTCTGTCCCTGGGTGGTAATGTCAGCATGACCTATTAACCCTGAAATTTTTCAAATAGATATCAAAGTAACTTAGGACCTAGAATAGATTGCACTTTCAATGATGGCACTTACATGCGCTTTCTCCTTTCCCTCCCGGCCTCTATCCTTTTTTTATTTTAACAGCACTCGTAAACAAAATTACATGATGAATTTTTCACGACAACATGGGCTCAGGCACTTCTACAACAGAAGACGAAGGTCACTTAGGCGATACCCATGAAGAATCAAAAAGTGTATTTTTTTCTTCCAACATGTGATGTGTTGCTCTCCATTCTTTTAAATCTCGCACTGCATCTGATATCAGGAAATATCTGTGAAGGACTTGGTGATTAACTGAAAGCCCTTCTCACGACCAACTGTACAACCACTTTCCCACACTGTGAACTAATGACAAGTGACTTATTTGCTCATAAGTAAATGTCTTCATGTTGATGTGTCCGTGAAAATTGTGATCTGTTGTAATATCAGTTACAGTGGCAGTATTGAGAATAAGAAATAGTTTAACAGAAAAATAAAGTTTAAGCACAAAAAATTAAGAGATTTTATGTTTTAAATGGCATTTAGCACAGTATTTAACATTCTTGGTCACAAAGCTATTTAAGTGGACTGTATTTCAGCTATGTATCATGTTTTATATGATTAAATTATCATTGTTTGTCCTTTATGTATTCTCTTCTACATATAACACATTGAAACTGTATTTACTTGTTTTGTTGCAATATTTTGCTGCTGAATTTGGGGCTACTTATATTCTGCATAAAGTTAATTGAAATACCTATTCAAGAAGATAGTTGTAAAGATGTTGTTTCTCTTTTAATATACTCCTTAAAAATGTATGTTGGTTTAGCGTTGTTTTGTGGATAAGAAAAAATGCTTGACCTTGAAATATTTTCTACTTAAAATTGTGGATGAAGACCGTATCTCCCACAAAGGACTTCCCATTTCCTTGTCTAAACATTTTTTTAATGTGTTCTGCGACTGATTTACTAACAGTAACTGCCATTTTGTGTCTGTGGTAACAGAGTGATTTGTAAAACAGTGGATGTTTTCTCATTGTGTTCTCTTCCCAGATTGTTTTTCCTGTGGGTCATATTCATACCTTCTGAGGAAGTTGTACCAACACCAGCAACATTATAATGGCCCTGTAGTCCCTAAACTCTGTTAGTGTAACTGAAATGTTGCACTCTAGAGTGAACCAAGCTGAAAGCCCATGCTTAAATAAAAATTATGTCCAAAAGCCATTTGAAGTTAATTTGTCTTCATTCACTTTTAATTATGTTTTATATTGATTGTGGCAGTCTGGTCAGGTTTGGAAAAAATGACGTTAAGTATATGTACCAGTTTTTTGTTTCCTTATTGATAATAGCAACACTTTCAATTGAAGATACACTTTCAATTTTGTCATTTTTTTCTTATTCTGCTTTTTTCTACTAATCATTCTGTGATTATACTAAAAAAAAGCCAATAGAGAATTCTGAAAATGACTTAACTCCTGAGAATTATTAGATGCTAATAAGTACTCATGTTCATTGAGTAAATATTTATTGAATCTTGCTATGTGCCACACACTGTGCTAAGTGTTGAGGGTAAATAGTGATGGAGACATTTTTCCTGTTTGCTTTTGACATCTACAAAATAAAAAGTATATTGCTACTGTTGATTTCCAGGAGGTCTAAAATATCTTTTTAAAAAATCTTAAATCTAGAGGTTACAACAATGGCAAACTTTCTCATTAATTTTGACTCCTCTAATACTAAGCCTTCATACACCTGCAATGAATGAATTAATAATCTTTTGAAGGAAGAATATACCCACTGGAGAATAGTACCCTTTTAAACACTTAAATGTGAGAGAAGTAACTTTGATTTCAGAGGATTTTTTTTAATATCACGGTCCACTTTAGTCATTCTGTTTGCATTCGTGCATCAAATGTCTATTAAGGGGCATCATATGCCAAGCTCGGGAAAGGGCACTGGAGTTGCAATGGCGAGCAAAAGAGGCAAAATCTCTGTTCTAAGAAAATTTCCAGTGTAGTAGAGGAGGAAGATATTAACCAATAATCACACAAATAAGCTTACCATTATAACTGTGTAAATGCTTCACTAGCAATAAATGTTCTTTCTGTTAAGCATCTATTAAATAAATATTACTATGCAAAGATACATCTTTGGGAAACTACAGTGAATAAAACATGATTCTCTTCCTCAATTTGTAGTATAGACAGAAACTCAGAAATATCAACTAACACGTAAAATATCATTTTAAAAAGTTGCTATAATAGAAGTGTATTTTGGATCTAAAAGAGAAAAGTCTATGAAAAACCTTCATATAATATCATACTTAGTGGTGAAAAACTGAATGCTTTCCCCCTAAATTCAAGAACAAAACAGGGATGTTTACTCTCACCACTTCTATTCAACATTGTACTAATGATTCAATAATTTAGAAAAAGAGCAATAAGTTTAGAAAAAGAAAGGGGCATCCAGATTCAAAAGTAAGAGGTAAAAGTGTCTTTATTTGGAAACAACATGATCATGTGCATAGAAAATTCCATGGAATCTAAAAAAAGCTGCTAGAATTAATAATTGAGTTTTGCAAGGTTATAGGATACAAGACCAATATACAAAGATCAATTGTATTTCTTCATTGTTGGTGGGAGTACAAATTAGTACAGCCATTATGAAAACATGGTATGCATGTTCCTCAAAAAAAAATAAAAAATAAAAACAGAACTATCATATGACCCAGTAACCCCACTTCTGGATATAGATCAAAGTGAACTGAAATCATGTCTAAGGAATATCTGCATTCCCATATTCACTGCAGCATTATTCACAAAAGCCAAGATATGGAGACAGTTTAAATGTCCATCAGCAGATGAACGGATAGAGAAAATGAGTATATACACAATAGAATATTTTCCAGTCTAAAAAAGAGGAGAAATCCTGTCATTTGCAACAATATGAATTAGTCTGGAGGACACTATGCTTAGTAAAATAAGCCAGGTACACAAGGACAAACACTGCATTCTCACACATATGTGAAATCTAGTAAAGCTGAATTCATAGAAGTAGAGAGTAGAGCAATGGTTACCAGAGACTGGGTGGGGAGGAAGCAGGGAATGAAGAGTTGTTGATCCAAGGGTACAAAGTTTCAGACGGAAGGAATACGGTTTGAGAGCAATTACACAGTAGGGTGAGTATAGTCGACAATAATGTATGATACATTTCAAAATAATAAGAGTAAATTTCAAATGTCTCATCATAAAAAAAGGTGAGTGAGGTGATGAATGTGTTAATTAGCCTGATTAAACATGCCACATTGTATACATATATTAAAACATCACATTGTACCCCAGAAATGTATACAAGTATTGTCAGCCAAAAATATAATAGTAAATTTTTTAACGATCAGTTGTATTTCTGTATAATAACAATGAACAAATGGTTTATTTTAATTCCTCTCAAAAGATGTATTAATTTATGTTACATATGAGCCAATGTAATAGACAAGTGATTAATAATAGAAAAGACAAAAATAGGAAGAAAAATTATCATTTGCTGACCATAGGATTTTATGCCAAGAAAATTCAAGGACACCAATTGGAGAATTGTTACAAAAAAAAAAAAAGATAAGGCACAGGGGTGGGTGGTCATAAAATTAATAGACAAAATTTTAAATTTTTAATATATTTTAAAGCTGGGAAACTGGCTGGGTTTTGGCATTTTTTTCAGCTTTATTGAAGTATAATTGACAAAATTTATATATATTTAAGGTATACACCTTGATATAGGTATACAGTGTGAAATAATCACAGCCAAGCAAATTAACACAACTGTCTCTTCTTGAAAATTTTTTGCTGTGAGGACAAAAAAATCTCATAAGCAAAATTCAAGTATACAATACAGTCACATTGCTGTGCATTATGTTTCCAGAACTTACTCATCTTACGTGACTGAAACTTTGAACATCTTTCCATTAACTCCTTCCCTAATCCCCTGGCAACCACCATTCCACTGTTTGCTTCTATGAATGTGATCACTATAGATTCCACATGTGAGGTGATATTTATTTGAAAATATAATTTATGATAGCATCACAAATATAAAATAAGGATAAATCTGGAAAAATTATGAGTAAGACTTGTATACTGAAAACTGCAAATTGTTGCTGAGAGAAATTAAAGACCTAAATAAATGGAGAAATATACCGTGCCCATTAGTTTAAAGTCCTATTATGGTTAAGATGTCAATGCTCCCCAGTTTAATTTAAAGATTCAACACAATCCCAGTCAAAAATCCCCATAAGCATTTGTATAGAAGTTGACAAATAGCTTCTAAAGTTTATAGGGAAACACAAAGGACCTAGAGTAGCCAAAATAACTTTGAAACAGAAAAAAATTAGAAGACTAAAACTACCTTTTTTCAAACTCATGATAAAGCCAGGGTGATAAAAACAATATTGCACTGGCATCAAGACAGATAAATAGATCACTGAAACAGGATGGAGAGTCCAGGAATAAATGCAGACATATATAGGCAATTCATTTTTAGTCAAAGATTCTAAGGTAATTCCATGAAGAAAATGAATTGCATTCAAGTTCAATTCGTTTATGTATTTGATTCAAATGAAATGAATCATTTGTTGTCTTTTAAACACATGGAGCTAGAACCAATGGATAATCCATATGAAAAAACATGAAATTCCATCTATCCCTTACATCATATACAAAAATTAACTCAAAATGGATCACACCCTTAAATGTATAACCTAAAACTATAAAACTTCTAAAAGAAAGCATAGAGAGGCCAGTGCAACAGCTCATGCCTCTGAATCCCAGCTATGCAGAAGGCTGAGATGGGAAGATCTCTTGAGCCCAGGAGTTTGAGGTTACAATGAGCTATGACTGTGCCACTGCACTTCAGCCTGGGGAACACATTGAGATACTGTCTCAAAAAAAAGAAAAAGCCTTTGTGACCTTGAGCTGGCCAAAGATATCTATGATACCAAAAACACATAAAATTTGTTATAAAAGAACAAACTAAAATGTCCCCCAAATTTCACCTATAAAACATTGTGAAGAGAATTAAAAAATAAGCCACAGACTGGGGGAAAATACTTGCAAAGCATATATCCACAATGTATGACGAATCATCAAAATTCAAAAATAAACCAAGCAGCCCAGTAAACAAAATATGGGCAAGAGATCTGAAAAGATTTTTCACTCAAGAAGATATAAGGAGGGCAAATAATCACATGAAGTTATACTCAACATTGTTAGTCACTAGGAGAATGTAAACTAAAACCCCACATTGACATACCACTACACACAAAACAGAATTGATAAAAATTAAAGAGACTAACACTACCAAGTATTGGCGAGGATGTACAGAAGTAGAACTTGGACGTGAGGGCAACCTGGCTGCAACATCTTTCACCCCATTGGTTTGGCTGATCTGGCTGGCTAGGCGGGTATCCCGTTCCTCCCTCACCATTCCACATGCATTCCCCCGCAACACCCGCAAGCTGAGTCGAAGAGGATGATCACCCCTACTGGAGGAAAACTATTCTTTTAGCAAGGGCATATGAGAAGCCACGATCCCCTGGTAGAAACTCCAAACAAGCTCTCAAAAAATAGAACTCTCTTATACTGCTAATGAGACTACAAAATCATACAAAACGTTTTATAAAACAATGTGCTAGTTTCTTAGAAAACTAAATATATATCTACTATATGATTCAGCTAGTCCATTCATAGATATTTACTCAAGAGAAATGAAAGTATGGAAATACCATTTAAAGCAATCATTATTTCCTATCTACTCAGGGTGGCAAAAATCAGAATCTGATCATATTGATGTTGGAAGTAGGAACTGTCATTTATTAATAGAAACTCTCATACTCTGCTGATGCATACTGGTACAACCTTGTTTTAAACTTGTGGGTTTTATTATTATTCAGGTATGGTGAGGCCCAACAGGCCAGGAGACAATAGTCATTGAAAAGATAACGTCACACACAGCTCCCAAGAGGACAGGATGTGCCACACCCCACCGAGCCACTCAGGGAAGCGGCAGCATTGGTCAGGAGGCAGAAGGAGCCAGGGAAAAGCGTGGGCAAGAGAGCCTTTACTGTGGCTTCCAGGAGAAAGGCAAGGTAGGTTAAGCAGGCTGAGGACTGGCTAGTTGGAATAATTTCATCAGGCTCTGGGGTCTAGGGATAGTCTCTAATTGTTTAGTACCTGGCCTTGGGATGAGCAGGGCAGAGTAATATAGCCCCTGGAATGTAAGAGCCACATAGAGGAGGTGGTTGGGAATATGGACTCTGGATATGAAAGGCGCACTCCAGGAGAGTCCTTTGTTATCTATAAGAATCACTAGTCCTGGGAGGGCGGTCTCTGCCTAGTCAGCGAGGTCCCAAACACCAGAGCATCATGAAGACAGAAAATAAGAAAATATAGTGAGCATTTGTATACCTAACCCTGAACTGCATCCCACATATGTAAAATTTTAAAAATTTAAATAAAAAAATACAAAATATGGTTAATGCAAACCTCTGTAGAAAGGAGTATAACAATATCAGTAACATTAAATATACGTATACAGCATGACCCAGCTACTTCTAGGTAATTACAGTGGTGAAACTCATGTACACACAAAAAGGTATGTACAAGAATGTTCACCGAAGCATTGTTTATAATTGCAAATAACCAGACCACCTAAGTGGGCATTAACAAGAGAATGGGTAAATTGTTATTTTATAATAATAAAGTACAGTCATGCATCACTTAACACTGGAGATATGTCCTGAGAAATGCATCGTTAGGTGATTTCATTGTTGTGAGAACACCACAGAGTATACTTACACAAGACTAGGTGGTATATAGCCTACTACATACCCAGATTATAAGGACTAGCTTATTGCTTCTAGGTTATAAACCTGTACAGCGTGTTACTGTACTGAATAGCTAATTATTGGAGAAAGGTAAGTATTTGTGTATCGAAACATAGGAAAGGTACAAGAAAAATATGACATTATAAACTTATGGGATCATCGGTCTGTCATTGACCAAAACATTGCTATGCTATGCATGACTGTATTCTATAGCAGTTAAAATGAATGAACTTGGAGTCCCCCTATCAACAACTTCAAAACAAGTTGCAATATTATAACTATAGTATGATGCCCTTTGTCAGATTTTAAAACTGGCAAACAAATACTATGTATCACTTATAATAAAAATATGAAAGCATGTGTGGGAATAGTAAAAACAAATTTATGACAGTGGTCACCTCAGGCAGGGGAATAAGATCAGAGAAGGGCATATGCAAGACGTCAACACTATCTAAAATGTTTTATTTCTTTTTTAAAAGTCAAGATAAAACAGTCAGAATAACATTAAGGTTTAAAAGAGTTGTGCGCATCTAAAGTGGTTGCTGTATTATTTTCTATTTTCGTGTGAAAATCTAACCATCATAACCAAAAAAAGCTAGGATTTGTCAAGCAGAGTCAGTGGGGAGGCACATTCTAAAAATAGAGCAATACTAGCGAAAACACAGAGTCAGGAACTAGCTTGGCTCCTCAGGAGACCTGCAGAGTATTTGCATTTGAGGGGCTTACAAGAAGCAGTCTGAAAAGACAGGAGAGGCCAGTGTGGCTGAGGGAGTCAGGAGCGAGAGAGGGGAAATAATTTCTTATCCTAACAAAATCCAGCTTTAACCAGGACCCATTCATTGGAATGCTACAGGGGAGCTTGAGCAGACAACTTTCAGATAGGCCACTCTGGCCAAGGTGTAGAGGATGGTCAGAGTATGTTACTAAAAGAAGCCGTGAGACTGGGATTAATAGATGGGTCTGAGACAACAGCTGAGGAATAATTTTAAACTGACAAGAATTTTACTAAGGATTCATACTTCCCCAAAGCAACTACAAACTGCTCACATACAAAATAAAGAAGTCAAAACAAAAAGTAACCATTTACTCATTCAGAAAAAAATAAAAAGCAGCTGTTATTGAAAGAATTTCCAGTTCAGAGGTGAGAGGGTTTGTCACTATTATTGCATCTTCCATATAGTCCTGGGGGTACCTATTATGAATGAATTTTACAGCTTTTTAAAAATCCAACATGGATGGAAATTGATGCTGTCTTTATAGATATGGGAGACCACGCAAAGACAACGGGAAATTCTGCCACTCTCGAGTGACCTTATTACCTTATTCCAGTGTCTGGGCCCACTGTCCCAGAATTATGCCAGTACAACAGAGAAAGAGAAATGAGTCTGGAAAACATAACTTTTATGGAGAGAGTACTGGTACGTAATATATGGAGATCTATAAATGAATAATAAAAAGACACAGAAATGTGTGTAAAAAAGATTGCCTCAGGAAACCTAGACACAGTAAACTAACTTACACCACAGTTATTACAATAGTCCCTTAATGTTACTAACCATAGAAAGCAGACATATTGAGACAAAGACATTTTTTAATACATCCACAACCTTAACAGAAACTAAACAGCTTCCTGAAAGGCTAAAGAAGAAACCCAATCACTGCTAATTCTGATATAATTTCTCTCACATTGATAATATTGATTTGAAGTTGATTCTTTGCTCTCCCTCTAAATTTCCTAACTGTAACAGAATGCTTATATTCCAGCACCTTCTATATTTGGAACTTGATAAAACAGCAGAGGGGGAAAGCTATCTTTGGGCCTTTCTCCCTAAAGCATACCCCCATGCCACCAGAACCCTGTCCACATTCCTACCCCAGTTTGTGTCCAGTCCTGCAGATTAACCAACCCTCATATTGGAGCAAGAAAGGGGAACTGAGATTTATTGACTATCACCATGGTTGGCACTTATATATACATCTCACAAAAATTGTTAATATAGAATAAACTGTAACTTTTCCCCCATGGGATTTATATTTTAATAAGTAGTGTTAGGCCGCATGTAATCCCAGCACTTTGGGAGGCCAAAGTGGGAGGATTGCTTGAGACCAAGAGTTCACGATCTGAGCAACATAGTAAGACCTCGTCTCTACAAAAAAAATCAAAAAAATTAGTTGGGCGTGGTGGTGCACACCTGTAGTCCCAGCTACTCTGGAAGCTGAGCCTGAAGAGTCACTTGAGCCCTGGAGTTGGAGGTTACAGTGAGCCACAATCACACCACTGCACTCCAGCCTGGGCAACGGAGTGAGACCCTGACTTAAAAAGTTCTAGCTTTAACCAGGATGCTTTCATTGGAAAGCTATTGGAGAGCTGAAGCAGATGACTTGACTATCCTAGACAGCAAACTAGGAGAGTCTATCCTTGACTATCCTAGACTCTCCTGAAGAGAGACACTATTTCTATCTCCTAACACTGTTTGCTATGCAGACATCCCTGAAAAGATAACCTGGAATAAAAGTTGTCACAAGATGTGCAAAAATGTGAAAGCCCCAAGGAGAACTGTCTTCCCATACTTACTTAAAAAATTCCTCCTTTCTCCTCTTTATTCAACAGTTCTCCACAATGAGTTTTTAATGGGGAAATTTCCATTACTTATTTAGATGATTGAGGTAGATATTTTGGCAAAATACCCCAGTCAATTATGATGGCAATTGGTCTTCCATTTGGATGGATCCAACACTGAGTAGTCTAATGACACAGTTCCACAGCCCAGCTTCCTATAAAACTTTTGACATACAGATTAGCCCACTAGATCTGTTTCATATCCTTAGTGCATGTAAATGCTCAGTATTTGGTAGATTAAGTACCTACTTCAGCACATCTTCCCTGCCCTGCCTTATGCTGCCCTCACCTACTGGTGAGCCTTTATAACCAAGATAATGGACCTGATTCTCAGTTGAAAAAGACACTTAGGAAATGTCTGAGCCAGAGATAAACTAGATATTATTCCTACTCCTTGGGTGACACTTTCATCTCAAGCGACTATTACCTATCATGCTGCTTGAGATTTCCATAGGTCCAGGTTTGGTGGGGACTGAAGCTTATGCAATTTGGTAGAATATTTTAAGAAAAAGAACTGAAAATTATGAATACAACATTAGGTAAAAAAGTGAGTATTTAGAATGAGAACATAAGTCACAACATGTTACAAGTTTATAAAAAGTAACAAATACCATAAACATTATCTGGAACTGCCAGATTTCATCAAGAAAAGATGAATTACAAACACAAAGATGTCACCTATTATTCACAGAAAATAGACAACTTCATACACAGATGAATTCTCTATTTATTTACTTGGACTGATAACTAAAAGTTTTCTAAGTTTTGCAAAAATCTATTAATCCACTGATCCAAAAAACTCAGCAAGATTCAAGTAGGATACACACAAAGAAACCACTCCCAGGTATATCATAATTAAATGGATGAAAATTGGTGATAAACAGAAAATCTTAAAAATAACCATCCTCCCACTCCCAATCCAATGCCAATTCCACCACACTGCTCTGGATTCCATTGTCTCTCGTCGTCTCAGAAAACTTACTCTCAAGAACAATAGAGTCTAGATTTTAGTCTGCTTGCAAGCTAACAAGTCAGCCTGCTGTTTCATGGATGCTGGCAGAAGACACAAAACTCCTGGAACAGAGACAACAGACTTCATTACTCACAGCACAGGAGACAACACGCCTTCATGTACGAGTTGACTACCCATGTCCCTCCCTCCTAAGTACCATGGGAAGGTGATGTGGAGGCAGACGCAAGTGCATGCTGTGTACATAGAGAGTTTGTGTCACATCAGAGGAACGAGCTTGGGAAACTCCAAGCTTTTAAAGGGGCTGCTAAGAAACCGCCCAATCTTTGCTCTGGAGGGAGACAGTCTTTATTATCATAAGCAGTGAACAAACGTGCCCTCTGCTCTGAAAAGGGACACTATCTCTATCATCCAAGACTGTTTGCTATACAGACATCCCTAAAAAGATCATTGGGAACAAAATTTGTCACAAGATGTGCAGAAATGTAAAAGGTACATGGAGAATTGTCTCCTATACTTACTACAAATCATCTCTCCCCTCTATGTTCTACAGCTCTGCATGAACTGGAACCTTTCCACCAGTATTTAAACATCCTCAAGCCTCTCCTAACTACAAATAAGTAGATAAACAAGTTAAGAAACCCTCTCTCAATATCACACATCTCTTTCCCCATCACAACTAAACTCCTTGAAGGCTCTTTTGGTTTGTTTCTGTTTGTTTGTTTGTTTGTTTGTTTGTTTTGGAGACTGGGTCACATTCTGTCACCGAGGCTGGAGTGTAGTGGTGCAATCATAGTTCACTGCAACCTCCAACTCTTGGGCTCAAGTGATCCTCCTGCCTCAGCCTCCCAAGTAGCTTGAACTACAGGTACAAGTCACCATGCCCAGCTCAGCTTCTTCTCATCCTATTCCATTCTTAAGTCACTCTAATTTGACTTCTTTCACCTTCACCTCCATCAAATGAGATTCTGCTCTAGGTCTCCTATGATCTCCATTTTCTTGGACCTAACAAACACTGGTCATTTCTCATATTACTTTCCTTGACACCATTGAGCCTATCTTTCCTCTTGTTACATTCTCTTCCCTTGGCCAGGGCCCTGAACCCTGTTGTGCAGTTTGTACTGCACCAAGATGTCTGGTCTAGGGTGTGATGGGAGCTGAAATGTAGCCCCCAACTGGGCTGACCAGTGCCCTGGTGTGGGCTGAATCTTCCCAAAGAAAGGGGATGCCTAATTCTTCTCAAAAAGCCGCTGGCCACTGGTCACGCCCTGAGTGTGTAGAAACGCCTCAGCCAGAGGAGATGCTTTTTAAAACCAGGCTTCCCTGGAGCAGCACCTCTTTCTAATTCTCATAAAATCTAGTAATGGCCTTGCCTTGCTCTTCTTCTAGATTTCCTCCTACAGTTTTGTTTGTATTTTCCAGCCTCTTCTACATGTTGACAGGAATGACTGCAGTAGTCAGTCAGCATTTGTTCCTCCTTCGTATCCATTCTGATCATTTTCACTCCGTTGTGCAAAGACCAACTAGATGGATCTTTTGAAAATGCAGATATGAAACCCAAAGTCTTCACACTGCCTACCAGGCTGACTTGGTCTGGCTCAGCTTTCTCGCTCCCTTCCCCCCCGACACCCCCCCCCCCCCCCGCTGGATCTTGCATGACTCTACTTTTCGTGCTCCATCCACATAGCCTTCTTCGTGCCTGTTTCGGTCTTTCGTTCTTTGTTTCCTTCTTTTTTTTTTTTTTTTGAGCTGGAGTCTCACTGTCACCCAGACTGGAATGCAGTGGCTGCTCCGGCCACCGCAGCCTCGACCTCCTGGGCTCCGGCGATCCTTCCACCTCAGCCTTCCAAGTAACTGGAACTACAGGCGCGCGCTACCACACCCAGCTAATTTTTTATTTATTGTAGAGACGAGGTCTTGCCAAGTTGCCTGGGCGGGTCTCGAACCCACGGGTTCAGGCAATCCACTCACCTCGGCCTCCCAAAGTGCTGGGATTACAGACTGAGCTACCAAGTGCGGCCTGTTTCTGTCTTTCAAACGCATCTTGCTATTTGCACCCCCCCAGGCCTTTGCATGTCCTGGCTCCTCCTACTCTCCCTCTACCCCTTAATCTAGTTAACATCTAATGTTTCACACCCCACCTCGTTCTGTTTTGGATTGGGTTTTTATTTTAAATGTGCTGGATTTTTTTTTGCCTTTAGAGCATTTACCCAAGTTTACAGTTATACTTTTATTAATGTGATTCTCTGACCAAACTCTGTCTTTTCCTCCTCTGTTAGGATGTGAATTCCATGAGAGCAATTTACCATCGTAGTCTCAATGCCTGCAACATAGTATTTGGAAAAACTAACAGTTGTTGAAATAATAAAAGAATGTATAAGTACTTAGAAAAAAATTTATATTATACTATTTATTAACCTTATGTTCTTGGGCAAGTGAGTTAATCTGTTTACCTGTAATATGGTATAAATAATATCTGCTCATGGAACTATTATAAGAATTAAGTACAAACATTTGTGTGTGTATATGTTAAAAATAACCACAGTTCTTCCTATTTTGACTTCCCCTTTTGACTTGAAATAATGCTTTCAAGTCAAAACACAAGTGAGAAACTGAGAGAATGTATTTGTAATTCATGTCACAAATAAAAAGCCAACAAAGATCTAATATTCCCAAGGACCCTTTAAATGGAAGGCAAAAATAGACTGAGAATTATATAGAAAAATGAGCAAATGATATGAATAGATAATTCAGGGCAATAGCTATAAAAATGGCCCTTAAACATATAAAAAGGTGGTCAATCTCATTCATCACAGTAGAAACACAAGTAAAACCTCACAGAGATACCACGTCTCACTCATCAAATTGGCAAAATTCTGAAGCTGCCAACATGAGCTTGGAAAGGCTGTGGAAGGTTGGCCTTCTCATACATTGCTGGTGGGAATTAAAAATGGCATAAGCCCCAAGGAGAGGACTGTGGCTATATTTAAGAAAACCACATGTGCATTTGTCTTTTGACCCAGCAAACATTACTCCCACTTCTAGGAATATAGCCTCAAGATATACCTCAAAAAATACGAAAATACATATGGACAAGGTTATTTACTGCAGCATGGTTTGTAACTAAAATTTTGGAAGCTACATAGCTGTTCAAATAGAGGTGCTTGTGGACTACAGTAATACACACAATGAAATACTATGTTGCTGAAAAAAAAAAAAAAAAAGAATGAGAAGGATCTCTGTAAGGTGATGCAGGCCACTTCCACAGATTCTGGTAAGGGAAAAAAAGTCAAGTGCAAAAGAGCATGTGTATAAAGGACGTCACCTTTTGAGTACGAGAGAAGAGGGAACAAGAACACATACAAATATCTGCATAGCGTTACAAAAAGAAACACAGGAAGGATAAACCAGAAAGGCATGATGTTGTTTACTCAGGGGATTGGTAGAATGGGTAGAACAAAGGAGGAAAGAAACTTCTCTGAGTATACCTTTTCGGGTCATGTTAATATTCTAACACAAAAAAAGTGAAATTAAGCCATCAAGGATGAGAAACAGGTGAGAAGTAGAGGGAACTAAAACTGAAAGGAAACTCATCTCTAAACTAGAAATAATACCAGGACCTATATGAGTTAGTACATGCAAAGTGTTCAGAACAGTACCTAGCACATGAAAACACAATGTTAACAATATTACTATTGTTATTATTATATTAAGTACCTGGGTACTACCCCAAAAGTAGTTTATCATCCATGTGTCTACAGTGTTTTTACTGAAAAGTTTCGTCCCGCTGGGCTCGGTGTCTCAGCCTGTAATCCCGCGCCTTGGGAGGCTGAGGTGAGTGGATTGCCTGAGCCCGCGGGTTTGAGACCCGCCTGGGCAGGCGAAACCTCATCTCTACAATAAATCAAAAAAATTAGCCGGGTGTGGTAGCGCGCGCCTGTAGTTCCAGCTACTCGGAAGGCTG
>CAUYQG010225701.1:0-13595 GCA_963574415.1 Tarsius wallacei | reverse complement strand
GTGGCTGCTCCCGGCCACCGCAGCCTCGACCTGCTGGGCTCCGGCGATTCTTCCGCCTCAGCCTTCCAGGTAGCTGGAACTACAGGCATGCGCTACCACACCCAACTAATTTTTTAATTTATTGTAGAGATGAGGTCTCGCCAATTTGCCCAGGTGGGTCTCAAACCCGCATTTTATGTTGGAGTCTCACTGTCCCACCCAGGCTAGACTGCAGTGGCATACTCATGGCCACTGCAGCCTCCACTTGCCAGATTCTGGGCAGATAACTGGGACTACAGGTCCTGCCACCACACCTGGCTAATTTTTTTCATTTATTGTAGAGATGAGGTTTCACCAAATTTCACAGGCTGGTCTCGAACCCACGAACTCAGGCAATCCTCTCACTTTGGCTTTCCAAAGTGCTGGGATTTTAGGCGTGAGCCACCACACCCAGTCCAAAAATGTTAAATTATTTTAAAGACTATAATTACACAGAAGAGATGGCACTGTAAAAGAAAAAAATAAGAAGGAAACCCAGGAGTCACATGAAGCCAGGAAAGTAAAAGGGACGTATAAAATATCTTATTCATTGTCTTATTCATTGGCTTCTAGACAGTTCCTGGGATATAACAGGCACTCAAAAATACTTAATGAGTTGAACAACTACATTTTTAAAAATTCAACTTTGTCTTCCAAATTCTTGAGTAAAATTAAACTTCACAAAAATACAACATGTATATCCTATGTCTTTGAGAGCATCTTGTCACTTCAGTGTATTCCTTCAAATGCACACCCAAAACTGAGAGGGCCAGACACAAATATAAAATCAGCAATACATTAAAACCTTAAGCCACAAGAATTTTCATCACAGTATTCATTATAAAATAGAAATTACCTATGCAGCAATAAATGGGGATTAATTAAATCCACTTATTTTACCCATATATACATGTACACACACATACACACGTACACTATAGTGAATGGTATGAGCAAGAAAATTTATTTCTGGGAAGCGAATGATTTTAACTTTTTATATAGCCAAGTACTTATACTGTCTAGAAGCGCTGCATTGCGGTAACTACAAGTTTGGGGTTTTGTTAGAATACAGTTAATGCAAGTGAAGCATTGACTGTATCTGGTGCCAAGTAAGCACAGCATATGTATTGCTATTAGATATGTGTTGTCTATTTTTGATGGCGACATACAGATACTGTTTTAGGAAAACAGAATCTTATTAACATAAATGTTATTTTACGAAGGTTTTCATTGACATAGAAATGCTTTTGAAATGATGTTTGGTGAAAATACACTTAGAAAATTATTTATTATATGATTTTAACTGCATAAAGGGTATAGACTAGAGGTTAAATGAATGAATGTTGACTGAAAAATAGAAAATGCTAATGTTCGTCCTATTTTTTAAAATTACAGATTCCTTTTGCTTTTTTTCTCCCAGTTTGTTCAGTGTTTCGCCAAGAAATGTCAAATAAATTAATCTAATTAAAAAGCATGCACTCTTCCTGGAAAAATATAAAATCTAAGGCAGATTATGACTGGTATGTGCTTAAGTCAGAATAGCAGGAAGGCAACGCTCACATTTTATCATCTGGGCTCAAACCCTAGCCTTGCCACTTTTTAGATATTTGATTAATATCTTTCCATGTCCACTTAAGGCTAAGGCCTCAAATTCTAAACATGAGGAAACTGCAAACTAATGATTTTCATCCCACCAAAAAAATAAGCTCTTCAACTGGGACAGGTAGGAGAACAATATTTCGGGTAATAAAATCTATGATTCAAATTACTTTTTCCTTGTATCCCAATGAATAAAGCTCAAGTCCCATGTCAATCCCTCTAGTTTTTTGAGAAGGGCATCTTTTTCTACCCAAAGGAGCCTGGAAATATCCCATGTCATCTCTGTTTCTTTAAGCCCTGGGTGACAGTCTCTTCTTGGAACAAGACAGCAAAGCAAGCAGTGGAGGTTGTGATGTAGCCATCAACAAAGGTTTAGCTGATTCATTAAAATAAGAAAGGGACAATTCCTTCCTGTTCTTATTTCTAGTAATTCATGAAATTATTAAAATCTAATATTTAGTTGAGTCCTTCTTTATGTCAGACACTGTCTCTGCAACGTTGATTGCAAATTGATTATCACTACAATACTTAAAGTAATCTAAAGAAAATACTCATGCTGAGATATTGAAGCAAGGCGAACTGTAAGCCACAAAATCTTTACACAATCCTTTGACAGAGAAAAATCAAGAGAAACCTGTGGAGCTGGCTGATGTAAAATGGGGCCAAAAATCTAACCAGGAAGGAATCCCTTCATCTGACCCCACCCATCAAATCCTATAAAAGGCCAAGAGCTACTTTGCTTCTCACTGAAATCCAGCCAGAAGCAATTTGTAGAACAACCTTCTTCTACGTCCGCTGCAGCCCACTACATGTGTGAATTTGTCAAATATGTGACTTCTGCCTAGGTAGGATCACAGGTGTGGCTGACAAGATACTATACTTGGAGTCAGTTTGCATCCTTCAGACGTCCTAAAAAGAACTCTCTCACATCCCTGACTCTGAAAATGTGCAGGTGGCAGCGGGCCTGCTTAGCAACTGACTGAAGTATCAACACGTTCTTACGGAAGGGGTGCCTAGGAATGAGTGAATTATGGAAGTGACTTTTTTCTTTTCACTTCTTCCACGTTATCTCTTTGTTTTTGGATATATCAACTTTTACTTAAATTTTTTGACATTTTTTCCCACTTAAGGAGAAGTTAGAAAAGAGATGCTAGAAAACAAATCAAACCTGCAAACATTTATTTTCATATCTGTCCAAATAAAAGTGGCAATGAAATAGGTTGACACAAGTTATAAAAACAACACATTCACATTATGTAGCATTTTCTTTGCTGGCATAATTTTTTTCCCCAACAGTGTAGATAATTAAAATATTTATATCTGCCCTCAAAGCCCTTGCCAATTTTGTTTCCCATAAGGTGTTTTAAGTGTAAGAGAATGGCTTCTGAGTGCATTTTCTATGAACAGACACATGCTCTCTTGGCCTCAATTAAAGGAATTAGAAAGGATGGTAAAAGCATCAAGGCAAAGAGCCATGTTGTTTTATGCAACCACAAGCATTTGGGGGAAGGCTAATAACATTTAAGCTTTTACATAATTTCTATATGAAAGCATAAGTATATAAAACCATGAGAATTGGTTTTGTATTGGAAAATTAAGTGCTCTGGGCTTCTTTGTTAAAAAAGATTATCTTCATCAATAATATTATTTTTAGTTTAACTTTTTCTTTCTTTTCTTTTAGAGAAGTTAAATAACTCTAGTCATTTGAAAGAGCTTGACCAGTTCGTGAAATCCTCTCCAGTGTTGTCATACAACCCCAGTTTGGGGAACTGGAGCATGGATGGTTTATTCTGGGAAGCATATGTGACAGCACTAACGAGAGGGGTTAGAAACAACGAAACTGCAATCAAACATTAGCAAGATTTTATTCCAAGAGCATTATTAATGCACACTTTGGATCTCTTGTTGAGTAGGAGAAACTAGCAGAACCGTCTGTGTTATGAGGCCATGTGTGAGCACATCTAGTGCTGCTGGAAGCCCACATGAAGACTTTGTGAGAAATACAATTGCTTTGATCTGACGTATATTGTTAGTGCCTGAGAGGAGAAATTGACATCTGCAAGAAAATCTGTCTAAACTCATCCTGACTTAATCAGGCCTGGAATGTGCTAATTCAATCTTTGGTCTTCATTTACATTCTAATGAGCTGTGGCAATAACTGAAATGTTTGGGTACCAAAGTAACAGTGAGTGAGTAATTGAAAGTTTCAGTCAGGAGAAAAGTTCATTAGGTTTTAGGGTATTGAATAGTGTCAGTCTCAGTCTCAAAAAAATATACAGATACATAATAGTCAGAAGCCACAGGAATAAAGAAAGGTCCCAGAGTAAAAAAAAAAAAAAAATGTATATATATATATATATATATCTCCAGGAAAAAAATGTTCTTAGCAACAACAAGCTCTGAAACATTTTTGGAGACTTAAAACCTTAATTGAGAGTGAAAGATAAGCACAGTAATGGATAAAATCAATAATTCAAAATAGGCCTCATAGGAAAATCATTTTTTTACTAGGGAAAAAAAAAAGGCATTTCTTAATGAGGTAAAAACCTAATCTATGTATCATGTCCTTTGTATTTTCTTTTGGACTTTCATAATAAATTTCATCTTAAAGTTGACACTCTGATTATTCAGTTCGTCACATCTCTTGTCAATGAAGGTAAGTTATGACTTGCATGCCAAGAAAGATCTGCTATGTGTGTGAGACTTGACTTCCCTTGTATTTTTATATTGTTATCTTAAACATTGTACATCACTTGCTGTGATAGGAAATAATATGATGCATCCACAACATATATGACACTAACAATAGCAAACTCTGCTACAAAGAAATATCCCAAGTTAGCTTGCAATAATTTAGCAAGTTAGAAAGTAAGAATGCATTTGTCAGCCTCTGCCAGACTTACCCGTGCTCCTCAGCTGTGACACTTAAAACCACTGAGCAATACTCCCATCTCGCTTCCATTTACTCTGGACAAACTAATGTGTTAGCTCCACATTAAATCATCTAAGGTTGTAAGCCAAAAGAACTCAAAAAAGCCATGACACCGTGTGAACCTGGATGTGCCCTGGATCACATACCATGTCTTTGTAGAAACCGAGTCACATCAGGTGGAGTACGTTAGAGGCCAGACAGTGACGGTTGGCAGGGAGTTGGGGGGAAACCCACGTCATTGTTTGGTGGGCAAGGGGCATATAAATATGTGCAAATTTGGATAATGTTTATAAGCATCTCAAAAACTAGCCAGGGATTTCAAGTGAGTTTTAAACAGGCTGCTGCTTTTATTAATTCTTATCATTTATTTTATTAATTCTTATAATGAAGTGCTCTTCAACTCACTGCCCTCTAGAATTACTAGGAGGTTTGCATATAACGGACTCCACAGAGAGTTTCATTTAAGTGACCTGGCGCTGGGCCCAAGAACTCCCAAGAATCACAAACTCCCCCAGGTGATTATAAAAATCACTGCGCCAATGTTTTGACTTAAAAACGTATATTGACGAGATCATACATCTGGAGTATTGTGCTCGAGGTGAAAAGCAAAAGCTATTTCTACTCCCCACGGGACTATGCTCACTTCCTTTTCTGCGTGATCTTAAGAGGGTAAAAGTGTGTTTCATAACCGTTGGTATAGATGTACTACTCAACAAAAGAATGGTGTCACCTAAGTAGGTGAGGTCAGAACGTTCTCGGAAAGATTCTTCTGAAACATTATAAAAACCAGAGAAGTACACTTAACATGCACACCGTCATCCTTGTGTGTTTTGACTGTATGACTCTAAGAGCAGCAGAAATTCACTTTAATCTGATTCTGTTGTTACCAACAAAAGAATAACTCCTGTGAAAAATTTAGTAATGGGCCAGTGCCACTGGTGGCATTTTCAAACATAATTTTGTTTAACTTGTTAGTCTCACAATAAGCCTAGATGGTCAGAGACATGTCTTAAATATATTTTCTGTTTGTAATTCAACACGATTGGACATTACTGCTTCTAGCAGTCATTATTATGCAAGTATGGATAGGCAAGTCTACAATTGCTGAAATATAAGTTTTTCTTAAGTTTGTAAATGAACTTTTCAGAATCAAGGTAATATTATTCCCCAAGGATAGTCCTCCAAAAGTAAAATCCCAGGCTATAGCAAAAGCATTGATTGCTAAGAGGAAAATTTGTAGCCCTGAATACATATATTAGAAAAGAAGAAAGATCTAAAAGCAATAATCTAAGCTTCCAACTTAAGCAACAAAAACAGGAGAACAAATAAAATAGAAGATACATAAAAATTAAAGTGTAAATTAATCAAATTGAAAACAGGAAATCAGTTGAAAAAACAAGCAAAACCAAAATTGATTCCTTGAAAAAAGTCATTAAAATCAGTAAGCTTCTAACAAGGCTAGCTAAGAAAAAAAGGGAAACAAATTTTTTAAAAGGGCATTAATAAAGAGCCTACAGACTTCAAAGAATGTTGAAGGGATACTATGACCAAATCTATGCTCACAAATTTGATAACTTAGATAAAATAGATCAGTTCCTTGAAAGATAAAATCTGACAAATTTACACAAGCAGAAATAGTCCAAATAGAGCAATGTCTATTAAAGAAATTAAATCAATAATTAATGACCTCAAAATTAGAAAGCATGGCCTCAGATGGATTCACTGGTGAATTTTATCAAACACATAAAGAAGAAATTTTTTCAGCTCTCTGTTGCAGAGACAGAATACTTCCTAACTCATAACTATGAGGTCAGCATTAATCTATTACTAAAACCAGAAATAGACATTATAATAAAACCACAGATCAATATCTCTAATAAAAATAGATTAAAAACTCTTCAACAAAATTTTAGCAAATCAAATCCAACAATGTTATATACCGTAGCCAAGAGAGATTTATCTCAGTTTTACAAGTCTGGTGCAACATTTAAAACTCAACTAATGTAACCAACATACCAACGAAAAGAAATCACTGGATCATATCAAGTGATGCATAAAAAAAATTTGACAAAATCCAACATCTGTTCATGCTAAAAAAAAAAAATACTCAGAAAGTTAGAAATAGATGGTAACTTCTCAACTTGATAAAAACTATTTACAAAAATACCTGCAGGTAACAGTATACTTAGTGGTGGGAAACTAGAAGCTTTCCCACTAGGAATAGGAATTAGACAAGAAGGTTTCTTCTTATCATTGCTTTCAACATCCTTCTGGAAGTTCTACCTAATACAGGAAAGACAAGAAAGAAAATAAAAAGTATATATATTGGAAAGGAAGAGATAAAGCTATATTATTTCACAGAGGACATGATCACAGATATATAGCATATCTAAAAAAAAATCAACAAAAACTTTTGCAAATAATAAGCAATGACTACAAGATTATGGGGTTTAAGATTAACAGATAAAAGTAAGTCACTTTTCTGTAGAGCAGCAATGAACCAGTAGAATTAGAAATTAAAAACGTAACACCACTAACATTAGCATTGTCCCAATAATAAAATACGTGGCATAAATCTGAAAAAATATGTACAAGATCTATATGAGGAAAACAAAAAACTCTGATGAAAGAAATTTTAAAAGCACTGAATAAATAAGCAGCTATTCCACGCTCATTGATAAAAAGATGCAATATTGTCAAAATGTTATTTCTTCCTAATTTGATCTATAGCTCAAATACAATCACAAACAGAACCCAACAAGTTATTTTGTGGGTATCAACAAACTGATTCTAAAGTTTGTGTAGAGAGGCAAAAAGCCCAGAATGGCCAACACAATCTTGTAGGGAAGACTGAAATCAAAGGACTGACGCTACCTGGTCTCAAGATTCACTATAAAGCTACAATAATCAAGACAATATGATACTGGCAAAAGAATTGACACATAGAACAATGGACAAATTAGAAAGCCCAGAAATAGACACACATAAGTATAGTCAATGTATCCCTCACAAAGGGGCAAAGGAAATACTATGAAGCAAAGATATTTTTTGCACAGATGTTGCTGGAACAACTGGACATCCATGTGCAAAAACCATAAAAAAATTCTGGACACAGAATTTACACTTTTCACAAGATACAATTAAAAATACATCACATGTTTAAATAAAAATGCAAAACTATGCAACTAGGAAATGACATAGGAACAAATAAAAATGACTTTGACTATGAAGATGACTTTCTAGACACGGCACTAAAGGCATTATCTATCGAAACAAATGACTGAGACGCTGGACTTCATTAAAGTTAAAAATGTGTCTGTAAAAGATATATTCAAGAGAATGAGAAGACAAGTCACAGACGGGGATAAAATATTTGCAAAGAAAGACTACTATCCAAAATATACGAAGATCCCTTAAAGCTCAACAAAAGAAAACAAGCAACCTGATTTTTAAAAAATGTGCGCAAGACCTCTACAGACACTTCACAAGGATGATACACAGATTGTAATTAAGCCTACGGAATGGTATTCCATGTAACATGTCATCAGAGGTGCAAATTAAGGGAACAATAGGCTGTCACCACACGTTCATTAGAATGGCCGAAATCTGGAACACGGGTAAGACCAAATGCTGCTGGGATTGTGGAGCAACAGGAATTCCCTTTAACTGCTCGCCGGAATGCAAAATAGTGCGATCACTTTGGAAGACAATTTGGTAGTTTTTCACAAAACTGTACATGCTCTTCTCACGTGCTCCACAATTATTTTCCAAAGGAGCTGAACACTTATGTGCATACAAAAACCTACACATGAATTTTTTTTTTTTTTTTTGAGTTGGAGTCTCACTCTGTCACCCAGACTAGAGCACAGTGGCTGCTCCTGGCCACCGCAGCCTCGACCTGCTGGGCTCTGGCGATCCTTCCATCTCAGCCTTCCAGGTAGTGTTTACAGCAGCTTCATTCACAGTTGCCAAACCTTGGAAGTGACTAAGATGATCTTCCATAGGTTAATGGACAAAAATCCCACATATCCAGATAACGAAGTATTGTTTATTTACCACTAAAAAGTAAAATGAGTCAGCAAGCCACGAAAAGGCATACAGCAACCTTAAACTTGTATTGCTAAGTGAAAGGAGTCGATCTGAAAAGTCTACATACTGCTTGATTCCAACTATCTGACATGTTGGGAAAGGCAAACACTATGAAGACAGTGAAAAGATCTGTCGTTACCAGAAGTTTGAAGTGGGGAAAGGCATCAACAAGCAGAGCACTGGGGATTTTTAGAACAGTGAAAATATTCTACATTTGAAAGGGAACCCCCCCAAGAAAATCCCCCCAAGAAAACGTAGTTGTTCAAAAATGTGTACTTATTCTTACATATTTAAACTTCAGCCATCTTCCAAGTAATCTCCATTTCTTTCAATACACCCGTCAAGATGCTTTTCACACTGTTCAAAATAGGTTTTCAACTTGTCAGTTTTGTCAATATAATTAAAAATGTATCCCATATTTAAAAATAAAATGTAAAACTATAAAACTAGGAAATGACATAGTAACGAATATAAATGACTTTGATAATTTACTTTTAGTCTTCTGTTGTTCTCGGTTTCACCTCTTCCACGTCCACAAAACATTTCCCTTTGAGGAATTTTTTGTCGAGGGAAACAACAAAAAAGTCAGTTGGGGTGAGATCAGATGAATAGGGAAAGTCATGGCATTTTCTGTCAAAAACTGCTGAACACTGAGCATGGTGTGGACAGGTGCACTCGTACATCATCCATCATGAAATAGTCAAGCATGTTAAAAGAATCTCCAAAAAAAAAGTTCACTGAAGCTGAATGCAACCTCTCACAACAACACGAGCTGGTAAACTGATGCCAACGGGTTCCTAGAACACTGACCCAGCAGGGGAAGCCTGTACCACAAAAATTGATTTTTGCCCTCCAAAAATCAATCCCAGTGTTGTTGGGGGGCCCCCCCTCATATTATTCATTATACATTTATCCAAAACCATAGAATACATAATACTAAGAGAGGACTCTAATGTAGACTGTGGACCTTGCATGAGTATGATGTGCTAATATGAGTTCACATTTCTAACCTATGTGGCATCCCTTCTGGTGGGGAATGTTGATCGTGGGGGAGATCGTGTGTTTGGAAAGGGGGTGAATGGCAACTCTTTCCACTCAATTTTCCTGCAAACCTGAAACTTCTTTAAAAAGTAAAATCTGTTATTTAAAAAAGACAAACCACATTACATTGCACAAGTTAAATGGAAAAACAAAAAACTCGCACGAATGAGCTTTCATACTTTTTATATGCCATAATTTGCCAACAGATGAGTGATTCATGATATAATATTTTTTAAAAAATATAAAAAGAAAAGCCAAATCTTCACCAAAGCTTCTTAGCCAATGTTCCTAAAATATAAGAGTTTTAACCAAAAGACTCACGCTGCAGTATTCATGGTAAATATAATAGCAGAAACAATTCTAGGTCACTACACACAGGCCTTAAACAACAAATTCACAGGAACAAAGTTTTTCTTGCTTCAGATTACTGTGACATGGTAGTTGCTTTGGAGTAAAATAAGATAGTCCTATAAAAAGCAATGATTTATATTAATGTTGTATCAGCAGATCTGACTCAGACATAAATACACACTAATATTAGGAAAACATCTCCATATGGGACAATACAAACTCACATAAATATACTTAGATTAGCGCAACTAGTGAAGTAAAACTACTGAAAATGACTCAGCTACTGGTGATTCTGGAATACATAAAAATGACCTTTTAAGTTAAAGAAAAAACAAAAACAGGACAAATCGTTAAGTTCCTGGAATAATGTCTCTCCTAGTGCACTCGCGTATGGTTCTCAGACCATGATTTCTTTGGAGAATTTGAACATAGCCACTCTTACATAATAATTCACGTCATAGGGTCATGGTGCAGTAAGAGCTCCTACATTCCTATGTGGGAGTAGTCACTCTCGGTGAGGAAAGGAAACAGCAGCTTTGCTCATCATTATTGTTCTAAAAAATAGAGGAAGAGAATTTTACTATTTTTTAATTACCAGCCACATGTGTTGTAATGACTCAAACTTGCTTTCTAGTGTGTTTCTACATAAAAACTTTTAGTGTATCTCTTCATGTAAAGCTTACAAAGTTTAAAATTTTTAAGTTAATCCTGTCCAATGGAAAAACACGTGAAGACACAGACACACTTGATACTAAGCAGATCTCTCTAATTTAATAACTAGCCATGGGAAGCAACAAATCTAAGCAAATGGAATAGATAGACTTAAAAAAAAAGCACATGACTTTGGTAATAAACACTACAACAGAATTCAAATCAAAGAAATCAGGGAAACAATGAAAGGGTATCAGCAGCCCTTGAGAATTGTTATTAAGACCAAAAAAAAAAAAAAAAACCTCTGTACATCTTTATAACTTTCTACAATTGTGTTAGCCATTGTTTTTGCTTCCATGACACACTACAGTCTCCAACGTTTTTTATGTTTGCAAAGTTTTCCGTGACATTTAAAAATAAGGAGAATGAAATGTGCATGCTTCTGTGAAACCAAACCATTCCGCCCTGTTTGCTTCAGAGATATTGATTGTTTTTTCTTCATAGCTACAAAAGCTGCATTTGCAATCCACAGGGGACAAGAAACTGTTTAACAGCTGTGCTGTGACCAGCGTTTTGGCCAATTAGAAGCTCTGGGTTCCCTTCCAGCACAGACACGGGCGGAACCTACAGCTTCAGCCCTCATAGGAAGTAGGAAAAAACCCTTAGGTCATGGCACCACGACACCAACCCTTGCCCCACCCGGCCATAAACCTACCCCCTAGACTTATACAGGCACAGTCAAAGGAAAGCAAAATAAGCACACACACAGAAGAGTACCTTGGGAACAGAGATGGAAGCCAGGAACATCAGGCAATGGGAGAGTGTGGTTCCCTGAGTGTGGGTGCCAGGGAGACCTGCCTTCTGATGTGTCTGAGCCTGGGCCCAGATTGAATCCAGACACCTGCATTGAGGCAGAAACTTCAAGGGCAAGGGTGTTTCTGTTCAGTAATTCTCTGTGGAGACAGGCAGAAGCAGAAGCTAACCTGTCAGGAGGAAAGTTTGCCACATTTAGGGCTGCAGGACTCCTGCAGAGAGAGATCCAGTAATGAGCTGCTCACAAACCCATTTATCATTGGATTGTTGGTAAAACAGACCTTTATTCTGTAATTATTTGTCTTCTGTTTGAAATCTATCCTAGAGAATTACCTGAGTGCAGGACTTTCTTGATATCATTTTAATACATAGCTTTTCTTGAAAGGTAACATGTCTGGGATTATAAAGGTGGGTTGATAATAATTTTTTCTCCACAATTTGAAGATTTTTTAAAACCTCTTCAATGCTGCAATTGAGAAGTCTATTATTGTCTAATTGTCTTTCTTTCTGCTGGCTCTCCTTTCTTCTGACTGCACAGAAAATTTTCTTTTTTCCTTTGTGTTTTACATTTTTACTATAATGTGTTTGGGCTCTGGTTGATTGTTTTCAGTTCTGCTTGACATATGCAACAAATTCTGGATCTCAATGTATACCTTCTCTGGTTCTGAAAAATTTGTGGCCATTTTCTTTCAAATATTATTTCTCTACTTCCTATCTCTCCCTCTATGATTCTATGTTGACACATTAGTAGCTCCTATTGTCTCTTTCGTGTATACTTCTGTTTTTCTGTGCAGTGTGTTGAATGATTTCTTCAAATGTATCTACCAGCTTATCACATTTTCATGCAGCTGTGTCTTCACTGTTTAAACACCCACTGAGTTTTTTATTTCATCAATTATAGTTTTAATTTCTAGGATTTCAATTGTTTTTTATTGTTTTCTCAAACTAATTTGCTCATTCTTGGCATTTCTTTGCCTTTCGTTCTTGGGAGACTCACTGGTTGCTTGCCTTGCCCTATACTCTGATTGAAAATGTGGCTAGGAATACAAATAAAAATTTAAAAATTGTCATGGTGACACTGATTCAGGTGATAATAAGTAGTAGTATATTTGCTCTATCAAGTTATGTTTTCAAGGTGTAGTAACTACTACAGTGTGGGATTGGGCAGTGCTAAACCAACAACCCAGTGAGGATAGAGACCTTAAAAAAAAATGACCCACACATGAATGGAAAACTGACAATGAACAAAAGTTATGTGGCAGGGCAGCAGGAACTGGAGAGATGATAAAATGACACTAGATGGTTGCTTGCATTTGTGGAAAACCAAAATGTGACCGTGGGCTAGTTTGACTAGTTTGCTAGAGCTGCCATAACAAAACACCACAGATGGGATGACTTAAATTACAGAAATTAATTTTTTCACGATTTTTGGGGGCTGAAAGTCGAAATGGAATTGTCATCAGGTTTGGTTTCTTGTGAGGCCTCTCTCCTTAGCTGACAAATGTCACTCCGTCACTGCGACCTTGCATGGTCTTGCCTTTGTGTGTGCTCATTCCTGGCGTCTCTCTCTAAATATCCTCTTTTTTTAAGGACACCAATCATTTGGAGTTAAGGTCCACCCTAATGATCTCATTTTAACTTGATTGCCTCCTGAAGACCCTATCTCCAAAGACAGTTATATTCTGAGGTATTAGAGACTAAACAATCAGCATATGAATTTGGGAGGAGTGGCAACAATTCAGTTAATAATGGATGATTTATGTGAAAATTAATTACAAATGGATTACAGATTTAAATGTAGAACCAGATCTTTAATCTCTTATAGTTGCAAAAAAATATTTTTGATCATGGAGTATGGGAGGATATATTAAATACCACACACACACACACACACACACACTTGATCTAATTGACTGAAATTTTTAAAACTAAAATTTAAAATTACCTTTTCCAAAGATATTATACAGAAATTAAAAAAGTAAACCACAGCCAGGCTCGGTGTCTCAGCCTGTAATCCCACGCCTTTGGGAGGCTGAGGTGAGTGGATTGCCTGAGCCCGCGGGTTCGAGACCCGCCTGGGCAACTTGGTGAGACCTCATCT
>CAUYQG010225696.1:0-14017 GCA_963574415.1 Tarsius wallacei | reverse complement strand
GCCTATAATCCCAGCACTTTGGGAGGCAGAGGCGAGAGGATTGCCTGAGCCCATGGGTTTGAGACCAGCCTGGGCAACTTGGCAAGACCTCGTCTCTACAATAAATCAAAAAATTAGCCAGGTGTGGTGGCGCATGCCTGTAGTTCCAGTTACTTGGAAGGTTGAGGCAGAAGGATCGCCTGAGCCCAGCAGGTTGAGGCTGCAATGGCTGTAAGCGTGCTACTGCACTCCAGCCTTGGAAGTAGAGTGAGATTCCGACTCCAAAAAAAAAAGGATGCAGGGTACAATTTAGGGTTAGATATACAAATGGTCATTGTACAGGTAAAGTTCGGGCCTCCCTTTGGTCCCCACTTTGCCTGGTTTGAGATCAGGTACTCTTATTGATGAAGTGTGCCCCCCTACTCCCTCCCCTGGCAGTTTCCCTCTACTGCCAATCCCTTTTTTTATAGCATTATAATAACTGTTCAGGGTCTGCTTATGAGTGAGAACATGTGGTACTTGGTTTTTGTTTCTGTGATAGATCACTGAGTATTATAGACACTAAATCCATCCAAGTTGCTGCTAAGTTCATAATTTTGTCCTTCTTTATGGCTGTGTGATATTCCATCGTGTATATGCGCCACATTTTAAAAATCCAATCCTCTTTTGAGGGGCAGCATGGTTGGTTCCGTGTTTTTGCTATTGTGAATAGCGCTGCATATCCAGCCTTTAACAAAATAAAATCCTGTTACAGGCTAAAACATGAATGAACCTGGAAGACCTTATGGTAAGTGAAACAAGACAGTCACAAGAGGGAGGACAAATACTGTATGACTCTACTTCCATAAGGTACCAAGAATCATCAAATTCATAGGAGCAGAAAGTAACAAGGTGGTGCCAGGTACGGTGGCTCAACTTAAAATCCCAGCACTTTGGAGGCCAAGGCAGGAGAAGTCCAGGAGTTTGAGACCAGCCTGGACAACATAACAAGACTTCATCTCTACCAAAAATAAAAAAATTAGCCGGGCATGGTGGGGTTCACCTGTAGTTCCAGCTATGCTGGAAGTTGAGGTACAACGATCATCCAAGCCCAGGAGATCGAGGCTGCATTGAGCTGTAATCGTGCCACTGCACTCCAGCCTGGGCAACAGAGTGAGACCCTGACTCAAAAAAAGAGAAAGAAAGAAAAAAAAGTAGAAAGGTGGTTGGCAGGAACTGAAAAGTGGGGGGACTAGAGAATTATTGTTTAATGGCTACAGAATTTCAGTTTTATAAGATAAAAAGTTTTCTGTGATTGCACAGCCATGGGATCATACTCAATGCCACTGAACTGTACATTTACAAAATGGTTAAGATGGTACATTTTATATTATGTATACTTTACCATAATTTTTTTAAATGAATGCTTTTGATGGGCAAATAGAAGGTATTATTAAAATTGTTATGCAAACCGAGTATTTGAGGTGATATTTTATGAATTTCTTCTTGGGTCAGATTTATAAAGAGAAGGGACTAAGTTACAGATAATTGCTTCTATTATGCCTGAGGAATATATCTTAAACATGGAATAGGCTGTTCAAAAGTGGCCCCAGCTTTGTGAAACATTGTGAGGATGCTAACCAAGGTTCCAAGTCCATGTGTGCACCTGCCAAGGGGGCACACCCACACCACGCTTCACGGGCACCTTTCCCAGCAGAAGCCATCCTTCTCATGAAAAGGCTCTTCTTCCAGTCTCCCCATTTCAATAAGTTAGGTATCGCCATCCACTCTGTTGCCCAGCCTGAGATCTGGCAACCATTTTTCTCCATTTTTTACCATTTTTCTCACCACCCCCCACCTCTAATAAAAATTAAGAAGGCCTCTGTCTGGCCACTCAAAGACTTGTATGTGAATGTTCACAATATGGGAACAATCTGAATATCTATCAGTCGGTAAATGGATAAACAACATGTTGTATTTCTTTCCAATGGAATACTCTTCAACATTAAAAAGAAATGAACCATTGAAACATGCTACAGCCGGGCTCGGTGGCTCAGCCTGTAATCTTGCGCCTTGGGAGGCTGAGGTGAGTGGATTGCCTGAGCCCGCGGGTTCGAGACCCGCCTGGGCAACTTGGTGAGACCTATTCTCTACAATAAATCAAAAAATTAGCCAGGTGTGGTAGAGCGCACCTGTAGTTCCAGCTACTTGGAAGGCTGAGGTGGAAGGATCACCAGAGCCCAGCAGGTCGAGGCTGCAGTGGCCAGGAGCGGCCACTGTACTCCAGTCTGGGCGACAGAGTGAGACTCCAACTCAATAAAAAAAAAGAAAAAGAAACATGCTACAACACAGATGAACCACAAAAAACATGATGCTAAGTAAAAAAAGCCAGACACCAAAGATTACTTGTTGCATATTCCATTTATTTGAAATATCTAGAAAAGGCAAATCTGTAGAGACAAAAAGCAGGTCAGTGATTGTCTGGGGCTGGGAGGAAAGCAGGGTTTGGGCATGAGGGAATTTGTGGGGTGATGAAATGCCCTAAAACTGGATTATGTTGATGGTTGCAAAAACTATGAATTTGCTAAAAATCATTGAATTGTATACTTTTTTTTATAAGTTAGCATTTTATTTGGAGAATAACTTTGATATTTTATATTGAATCAAACAGATTTATTACAAAATGGCAAGACCATTTACATCAGCAAAGAGCTTTTAAAGAAGGTTTCAAAAGAAATTAACAAGACCTGTCACTCTACTTTCTAACTTTTCTCTCCATCTGCACCTCTCCTTTAATCCCCTCTGGCATTAGCCTGGTTCAGCCTATTGATGTGTCTGTTCAGCAAATCCTCAAGCCCCTGCTATGTGCCAGGCACTGTTCTAGGTACTTGAGGTATAGCAACTAAACCACAAATGTCTCTGTCTTCACGGAGCTTACACTTCCAGGCTGTGTTCCTGTGGCCATGTTCTCACTGGTCTCTCTGCCTCTGGCCTTGCACCCTGCCATCAGTGGCCACTACAACCAGAATGATCCTTCAGAAATGCAAATCTGGGCCAGACACAGTGGCTCACACGTGTATTCCCAGCACTTTGCAAGTCCGAGGTGGGGGATTGCTTGAGCCCAGGAGTTCAAGACCAGCCCAGGCAACATAACAAGACTTTGTCTCTACAAAAACTCAAAAAATTAGCCAGCCATGGTGGTACACACCTGTATTCCCAGCTACTCGGGTGGCTGAGGCAGGAGGATTGCTTGAGCCCTGGAGTTCAAGATTATCGTGAGCTATAATCGTGACACTGCACTCCAGCTTGGGTGGCAGAGTGAGATCCCAACTCAAAAACAAAACAAAAAACATAATGCAAATCTGGTCCTGTTCCTCTGCTTTTAAACTTCCAGTGACTTCCATTGCCTTTTTGATAAACTACAAGTTTCCAATTCCCAGGACCTGACTGGACCTGTGTGTCCAATGCCTCTGATCTTTGTGCTGTGTCCACACCTTCCTCCCTTGCACCCTCTTCCATGCATCCTAACATCTTCCCTTTCCTGGCTCTTGCAGCTCTCTGCCCTCTATTCTTTTTGCCACCCTAATTCCCATTCAATCCCTAGACTTCAACTTAAAATCCTTTCATAATTCCTCAGTTCCAGACTGATCTCAAACTCCTGGCCTCAAGCGATTATTCTGCCTTGTCTTTCCAAAGTGCTGGGATCGCAGGTGAGAGCCACCGCACCAGGCTCTATCAGACTTTCGAGTTGGAACCACATAGTAGGGGGCCCTATTCCAGTCCCTCAACCTGCCAAACAGATCCCATCACACAACACCCACAGAAAGAGTAACATGGTAACAGAATGTGTTAATTGCATGAACACCCGGAAAGAAGTGTCCTGAGAGAGATGGGAGTAGCTGATGCAGGCTTATCTGAAATGCTGGGGACCAGATGTGTTTCCAATTTCCAAAATGCTTCAGTGAGCATTTCCTTTTATTATCATGTTGGAGCTCACAAAGTCTTGGGTTTTGGAGCATTTGGGATTAGGAATATTCAGCCTATATTGACTTTTGTTACTTACACAATGCCATAGTTACCACACATAAGGGAAAGAGCAGAGTTAGGAAACAGGAACTTTTTTTTCTTTTTTTTTTGAGACAGGGTCTCTCATTCTGTTATCCAGGCTAGAGTGCAGTGGTGCAATCACAACTCATGGTAACGGGGCTCAGGCAATCCTCCTGCCTCAGCCTCTTGAATAGCTGGATAGAGGTACATACCACTATTCCTGGCAAATTTTTTTAGTTTTTGTAGAGAAGAGAATCTTGCTATATTGCCCAGGTTGGTCTCAAACATCTGGCCTCAAGCAATCCTCCCACCTTGGCCTCCCAAAATGCTGGGATTATAGATTACAGCATAAAACATCATCCAGTTGGGAAACAGGAGCCTTCTATATGCTAGTTTCGTGAAGGACACAGTGAGAAAGTCAAGATGACTTATCCCTCAAAAAAATGGACATAGCAAGATTTTCTTGTCTAAATCCATAAGTCAGATTAGTGATGAAGTGATGCATACTAAACACTGAGCTCATTTGGCTAAAAGAAACTAAAGTTTTCTTTCTTTTTTTTTTTTTTTTTGAGTTGGAGTCTCACTCTGTTGCTCAGGCTGGAGTCACTGGCACACATATGGCCCTCCCAGTGTCGACCTGCTGGGCTCTGACGATCCTTCTGCCTCAGCCTTCCAAGTAGCTGGAACTACAGGCTCACACTACCTCGCACAGCTAATTTTTTATTTATTGTAGAGATGAGGTCTCGCCAAGTTGCCCGGTCTGGTCTCGGACCCACGGGCTCAGGTAATCCACTCGCCTTGGCCTCCCAAAGTGCTAGGATTACAGGCTGAGCCACTGAGCTCAGCCAGAAATTAAAGTTTTTAGTTTCAGAGAGACACAAAGAAAAGCAAGCAAACAAAAATCCATGCCTGTTGTTGGCATTGAAGAAATTATTTCAGCTGCATATATCTGAAATGTTTTGATCAAATTCTTCTTTCTGTAAATTATGCTGTTACTTCAAATCAGGGAACAAAGAAAGAGAGACGACTTGATTCTCTGTGCTCCCCATCTTCTTCTGATAGGCAGTAAGCACAGACTGTGTGGCAAGTTTCTGGATTTAAAAGTTATTTACCCCCCAAAGAAAAGCTTCCTTTACTTCAATTTTTTAATCATACATAAATTTTAATTTGGTGAGAAAATATTGTTTACATTAAGATGATTTTTTTCTTATTACCTCTTAAAAAGAGCCCTCCCCTCCTCCAAATTTACAAACTACAAGAAACATAAACTAAAACATTTGCAGTTTGTCACTTTCATCAACAAACACCCAGCTAAATACACACACCCACAAACACACACACACAATACCAGATTTTTTTTTAAGTCCCCTACCCAAATTAAATCAATGTAAACAGCTTAGCCTTCCTACTGGATAAAAAAGAAAAGTTGGGGCCAGGTGCAGTGGCTCAAGCCTGTAATCCCAGCACTTTGAGAGGCCAAGGTGAGAGGATTGCCTGGGCCCATGGGTTCGAGAACGTCCTGGGCAACTTGGTGGGACCTCATCTCTACAATAAGTCAAAAAAGTTAACTGGGTGTGGTGACGCACGCCTGTAAATCCAGTTACTGGGAAGGCTGAGGAAGATGGATGGCCTGAGCCCAGCAGGCTGAGGCTGTCGTGACTGTGAGCATGGCACTGCACTCCAGGCTGGGCGACAGAGTGACACTCCAACTCAAAAAAAGAAAGAAAAGTAGGATGGGGTGGAGGCGGGTAGGCAAGGAAAAGAATTAGAAAAGAATTGAGATGGGTGTCTTAAGCTTCTCATTTTGCCTTTTGGCAGGACTGTCTTCACCTGTTAGCTCTATGAATCTCTATCAGAGTTTCTTGTTGTTGTTGTTAATGAGTTGAGGTCTTACTCTGTCACCCAAACTAGAATGCAGTGGGCATTCTCACAGCTCACCACAGCCTCAACCTCCTTGACAGGCTGATCCTCCAGGCTCAGCTTCCCGAGCAGCTGTCACTACAGGTGTATGCCACCGTGCCCGGCTAATTTTTTTTTTGTTTTTGTAGAGACAAGAGTCTCGCTAAGTTGCCCAGACTGATCTCGAGCTCCTAGCCTCAAGCGATTCTCCTGCCTTGGCTTTCTGGCAGCTGGGATTATAAAGTAGGAGCCACCTCACCAGTCTCTATCAGACTTTTGAGTTGGAATCACATAGTAGGGACTTAATATAGTCCTTTATTTGGGTCTTCAAAAGTTGCTTTTGCCATTGTTCATTATACATCGTGTAATTTTAAAAACATAGCCAGTGGTTTAGAAAAAGATATTCCTTCACAGAAGATTTACAATTCTCTCTGTTTCTGTAAACTCATATTTTTCTCTTTGCCCCCTTTAATCACATAAAGAGAAAGGATATTTAAGCGTTCAGGCAATCCTCCTGAGCTGCCTCAGCCTCTTGAATAGCTGGATACAGGCACATACCATCATTTCTGGCTAATTTTTTTTGTTTTTGTAAAGATGGGAATCTCGCTATATTGCCCAGGCTGGCCTCAGACATCTGGCCTCAAGCAGCTTGAGGGCAGCTTGCCGAGAACAGAAAAGCCTCCAGGTGAATGAGGGGGGGTTTAAATTGCAGCCAAAGGAGCAATGGTGTCTTTTCCTCTTCAGAATGAATTTGGCTAGCTGCTTTTTCTTTCTTGTTCTTTAGTGCTTTTTAAAAAAATTTTAATTGTGGTTAAAAAAAACCCACATAACATAAAATGTGCGAACTTCTTGGTTTTTCAACATATAGCTCAGTCGTGTTAAGTATATTCACATTTTACAGTAGATCACAGCTTTTACATCTTGCAAAACTAAAACTGTATACCCATTAATCAGCTCCCATTTCCTCCACCGTGTTGTTGTTTTTACATTAAAATTTAAAAGCTGGACTCTTCTGACTCTGTATAGTGTTCTCCCCACCTCATATGTCAACAAGTCAGAATGGCAAGTGTTTTTTGAAATCTAAGGTAAGAAATACCTGTTTTCCATGAACAGTGGTCACTTATCTGCGTTTCTCTGGTTTATTTATCTTTCTTCTCTCCTGCACATTTAAATGTAGATGAGGGAGAAAATCATTTCTCTCCTTGATCCTTCAGCAGCTTCTCTGGCTGTCCCCATCACATGGGGGTCTAGAGTGAGTCATCCTCTAATCACCAGAGCAGAACCATCCTCCATACCTGGAGCACTTGTCAAGTTTCCAGAAGACATCTCCTCCCTCCTACCCAGCTAGACTCCCCATCCCCGCCTACCCTTCAGCCACTGTGGCACTGGTCTCTGGTCTCAGAGTTAACACTAGGTGCTGGGGTGACGGCACTTGCATTGGCCGCAGTTTCTGGAGTCTGGCAGTTAGTTAATAAAGGAACCAGAGATGTAAATCATGGCCTCAGACAGTTTCCTCTGCAGAGGCTTTTAAGTCCTGTTAGATGTTTTCATTCCTACACAAGGGAAAGAGACCAAGTCTCCCTCCAGGCACAAATGGGAATACAGACCAGAGATAAACAAGGTGGGTGTGGGCAGGGAGTAGGGGGGAAGCTCAAAGTCAAGATGCTTAGTACAGGCTAAGACATACATTTTATGAAGGGTGGGACTCTCATGCTAAGTTTAAAAAGAAAGCAAGCAGAATTCTTAATCTGGCAGCTTCCACACTGAAGGGGAAGGGTTTTTACTTGATAATCAGTGGATAGGGAATTACCACTAGTATTTCTAAGATCAGGTTTTAAAGCATTATTTGTTTTGTTATCTCAGTAGTTTCAAAACTCCAATGGAACATCAATGGGGGTTTATTTTCTACCACACGTTGTACTTGACACTGTAGGTACCCAGAGGAGTAAGAAAGATGTGGTCCCTTCCCTCAAGAATCTTACTGTCTCGTTGTCAAAATCCTTGAGTATATTACAAGTAGAGAAGGTTGAGAGGGCTGATACAGGCTGAGGAACAAAGTCAGGGGACCCTAAAGCTCTTTAAGGGATTAAACAGGATAAGGTAAATAAAGCACTTAGCAGAGTGCCTTAGACACTGGTCAATAAACAAAAGTTGTTGCTAATAGCAAGAATACTAATAGCATCATTCAGATAGATTAGCCTCAGGAGTAGACCTACCTGGGAATACAGGACATACATCCTTTCTGGCAGTCTATGGTAAGTATCAAAAACTTAGTTCATAAGTTCAGGGAAAAAATGGCTGGCACAGTTGAGGAGAGACCCTGAAAGGATGGGACTTCATAAGCAAAAGGGAAAAAGGTGACTACTAGACTCATAACAACAAGAGCACGGGCATGTGTTCAATGGTCTGGGAACAGTAATTCAGTCATACCAAGATGTGTTGTGCACCATGGGGCATCGGAGATAAATGAGGTAGAGTCCCTGATCCTTAAACACTTTGTCTAGGAGAAGAATACTTTGAATGGTGCCGATAGATTTCTTGAAGGTGAAATGTCATAAGGGCTATAGAAGTTGACTGAATGCTGCAGTTTTGAACTCAGAGGGGGGAGAAATTGCTTTTGGATAAGGATCAGAGTTGTTACATTGAGAGAGGAAAACCATTTTACAGGTCCTGGGAGGTTGGCTAGAATATTCATAGTAAAGAAGAGACCAAAACCCAGACAAAGGGCAACGTGAGTCAAGTACCAAGGAGGGAAACCAGCCCATGCTTGCAAAATGGTCATTATGTGACTTATTTAAAGGTCGTTAGAAAAACTTAGACCCTTATAGCTGAGCCAGTTGGGATGAAATCAGGTTGTGTCCTTCATTTGGGAAAAAAAAGCATAATATTTAAGGGAAAAAATAGAGTATGTTTTCATTGACTGAGGAAAAAGATTATTCTGGAGCGATTTGGGGCTTTGTTCATCCTCCATTAGACTTATGAGGCACTAAGTGTTTTTAAGTAGCTTGCTTTTTCTTGGTGCCCTGAATAGGAATAAAATGTTTGCCTGCAGAGAATGGATGTATCTGTTTGCCTTCGCCCACTAGGAGACAGCAAAAATGTGTCCTCTTATTAAGTAATTTAACCTATAGTATCTTGGTCATGCAGGGTGGTGTAAGAAAAAGGCATGGGTTTTGCAACCGGGCACCTCTGATTCCTCATTCTGCCCCTTCCTCATTATTGGCCTTCAACAAGTTACTTAAAAACTGAGGTTTGTTTGCTCTTCTATAAAAGGGTGCTGATAATAGCTACCTCAAGGTGTTATTGTAAAATGAGAAATAAAGTATATAAAGCTGGAGGTGTGAAGGACCAGGCACAAAATAAATGGTGGCCATGCCTATTCCTGACGAGCTGTGGCTCAGCTCTCATAAGCAAGCGTCTTTGTGTTGCCATGACTTTTGGTCTATCATCAAGAAATGGCAGCCCAGAACCTGCCAGAATCTGCTCAGGATTCTGTTATCTTCTTGCCTCTGGCCAATACAAGCACACTTTGGATACCTCTCAAATGTGCTGACTACAAGAACTTTAAAAATACATTTTCTCTGCCGTCTTATCTTCTGGTTCCTAGGCAAGAACATTAAAGTATGCGGAATAATTCTAACATCCTGCTTGAAGTAGAACAGTTTCCTGAACACCTACTGGGAGAAAGTTGTGCTTAAAGACAAATAAACTTGAAAGGAAAGAAAAATGTTCCTCTTGCTTGAATCTATGTGTGAAAGTATTAAATAAGACGCGTGATTTGAGGCAGATGAAAAGAGCCTAAACAGTAACTGCAGTGCTCTGAAAAGTGTTATCATGGTAATTAGAAGCACATTGTGTGTAGGTTTTTAAAGAATAAAGGGAAATGAATTGGCTTCTTTAAGTCAATAAATAAAGTAAGACTGCCAAAAAAGTAAAAAGGAGCTACACTTAATTTCTCTGTTTTTCTTTTGAGAGCCAAGAAGCCTGTATGTCAAGACCAATGAAACTGCCAACTAATGGAAAATTTTTATTTTCAAACATAAATATTAAGGTTTACAAGTGAAGGTAAGATTTTTTTAAAACACAGAGCACCAAATATCACTTAGTCTATTTTGAAAAATTTGTAGACTTTCAATACCATGTTTTCTGGACCTCAGTACCAGTAAATTATCAAAGCAAGTCATCTGCATTTCAACAACTCCCCTTATCTTTAATGTCTTAAAGTCACACTTTTGTAGCACCTTGGATTTTCTTAAAGCAGTGTATGGTAATGTTGATGACATTTAAATATGTAAGATACTTATATGCAGTCAAGACTTCATTTACCAAAGCCTTAGGAAGAAAACCAATAGGTGTCATGAGTCTATGACTAAAAGTAATTACAGGTCCTTTTTGAAAGGCCAAAAATTCTGATACAACACAAAGACATGAATTGTCAAATAAATGAGCAATATTTTTTAAAAGTAATTTTAGTTATGTCGTTGACGTTTTGTATATTGTTTTGAAGAAATCATTGTTGATATCTTGATGAAGTATCTTGGTCAGAGAGGCAGATCTTTACAATGAATACATCATAGGCTTGTAGCAGTGGAAACGTGATACTTTTGGTCATTAAAACAGATTTCTCGAAATCATTTGCTCAATGTGCATGCCCGTGTATGACAGTGTTACCTTTCTCTATTTCCAGTTCTGCTCTCTCCTTCTTTACCACATAAGATTAGATTCAGATACCTCAACCTGGTCTTACCTCCACCCATCAGCGCCCTCCAGACAGGCTAGTCTTCTATCCCAGGCCTACCCCAGCCCAGCCTTCCTTTCTTTTTATCTGCTGTCTCCTTCACTGCCTCCTTGGCTCTTTCTCCCCATCTAGTCATCAGGAAGGTTCTCAGACAGGGTCACAGTGTTCATTACAATACAAATTGCAAGCCATGAACAGGAACTGCACAGACCTCCCTGTCTAAATCGTTTATGTTTCCTCCTCCGTCATACCTCCTCCAAATCCTTATTTATCTCCGTCTATAGCTTCAAAACATGAATATTTTTCTAGAAAGAAAAATAAGCTTCCATCAGAACATATGGGATTATGCCCCAGAAAATATTTCCGACCTCAGGCCTTATGCTTCCTGGATATCATCAATTAAAATAGCGTTCCCGCTTCTACCAAGGCCACGCCTCCCCACGTTCCCCAGTGACAGGGACACACCGGTATTTGAATGCACTCTCATCGAACCCCTGTCACTTGTGGAGTTTCACCTTTCAGGATTCCGGACCGGCAGTACTCATTGTCATCTAGATCGCATGTCTTTTTCAGAGTCAAATGTTTTTCACATACCAAGCGCACTTCACCTTCCAGAAGGCTGCTGCCTGTAATGGGAGTTGGCACTTGTTAGTAGTTCATGTCAACCCTTTTCAGAGCTTCAAGGTTGAAAAGGAAAAACACCTTCTTCAGCACAAACAACCAGACTCAGTTTTCAGCTGGCCAGGTTTTGGTGTTTGAGCTCACCTCTACCTTTTACAGGTGAATTTACGAAATGAATTTTCTTCTATGAAACTTTGCTTGGTGACCAAAATTTAAATAAATACCATAAGTTGAAGATTTTACTATATTTCTCCAACATAATCATCATTCCTCCCATGCATGTTAAAGCGATCTTAAGTGCTGCCTAATTAATAAGAGCGAAACTTCAAATGAGCACTTTCTTTATGCCAGGCACTGTTCTAAGTGCTTCTTAGGAAATCTTACATCTAAAACTCCAGCAATTCTAGGATTCAGATTCAATGTTTCGCTCCCATTTTACAGATGAGAGAGCTGTGTCACAGAGTGGGATGTGGCCGGCTCAAGGTCACATATTAAGTGGTCAGTAAGTACCTATCCTGCTCCCAAAGACTGCACTCTTAACCGGGATGCCATGCTAGCCCCCGGAATGGAATTCTATCTTGGTGACAAAGGCATCATGGTCAAAATCAATGAGCCTACCACCTCCCGTTATCTGTTCTATACCCGCCACCTTTGTGATTTCAGATGCAGAGTTGATCATGGCACTGGTGTTAAAGTTTTAGTTACATATCTTTGCCTACAAGATAAAGTTTTAAATCCTGAAGATGGCCTGAAGGGTCACCGTCTTCCATCCTGTCTCTCCATCTGCATCAGCTGCCCCTGCCCATGCCCCGGTGATGTTATGTGCAGCTCCCCAATTGGCCTGTGCTTTCTGATGCTTTGGGACCATCAGCTTTTCTGCCCTGAACAATTGCCCATCCCCTTTCCCAGGAAGCTTACACACAGCCTTCAGTACCTCATCAAAAACCTTTATATTCTTTCCTGACATAAATATCCTGATACAATGCAAAGACCTGTTTTGCAGACCAGCACAAAGACCTATGAGACAGAATCACCACAGCTACCGGTTTTGAGCTCTCATCTGCTAGGCACAGTGTGGAGCACTTTGTGTGTTTGCTAGGTACAAATCTTGAAGCATTGGCACAACTATGGGCGAAATATAACTGTCTCTTTTTAAAAAAAGGAACATAATTTCTATTTTGAGGTATCCTTCAACTGGGAGATAAGCTTAATATTAGCTAATTCAGGGTCTCATTTAATTTGGGATTGCAGCTTCTTCAGGGTTGCAGCTGAGTAGTAAGAAGCTTAGGTGGAGTCCAGGTGTGTGTGGGTATGCATGTGTGTCTGTCGTGGTGGGGTTGGGTAAGGTTAAACCTTTGGTCTACTTGTCGCCATTTCCTCATGCTGGTGTCTAGTTGGTGTCTAGTTAGTTTTTGGTTAGTTGGTGTCTAGTTGATGTCTGGGTGGTGGTGTCTATAGCCTCCTCAGATGGACCAAGAACTTTTGCCCTCTTGGCTTGCCAGGACATCCTGCCTCTCCTGAGCCACATGGGCTGGGAAGACTGTGGAAAGGGCCAGGCTCTCTCCAGCCCATGGCACTGCATGGACATTTCCTTAACTCTCATTCCATGCCAGTTCCCAGCACCTGTGGGACTGAGCCAGCTCTCTGGGCTCACCTAGGACAAGGGCTCAGCACCTTCTGCCCTCAGATCCCTGCCCCTCTCTGAGCTTGCGTTGTGCCCCACCAAGGACTCGGAGTTGTCCCAGTCTCTCCACTTCACTTTCCTTCTGATGCTCCTTGCCCTTCTTCTTTAGTTCTAGAAAGCTGTCATGTCTGCTGGGGAGAAAAACTGCCTCTGAATTTTGAGTTTTCTTCTAGACTGGAAGCCTTGTTCCTGGGTTCCATTGTGCTGTGAGTTCTTTTGAGTTCTGTTATTCTTCCTTGGTCCATGACTGGCATCGACTGGGAAGAAAGTCAAAGGCTACCAGGAAATTCAATGGATGTATAAGCAGTTAATAGCTCGCTGTTTTTCCTCCCCCAAGCACATACACTCAATGATTATCCCCTATAATCATCATAAAAACCTTCTGTGGGAGGCATGGTTATTCTTATTTTATGGAGGAAAAACTGAGGTTTAGTGAGATCAACTGACCTTGCCATCAGCTGGCAAAATCTTGAATTCAGTCCATGATCTTGACCACCACACTCCACTTTCCTTAATACGCGGGACTGAAATCATGTCTTTATGCACCTGAATTTTCCGCTACATCATGAGCTCCTTAGAGTCACGGCCAGGACCTCCTCCATCTTGATAGCCCCATGCCTGGCAAAGCAGGTTCTCAGTAGGTGGCTGAATTGAAATGGATCAAGGAGAGAGTTAAGGAAGAAGGAAAAGAAGCCATGGATGCTAACATTCCCTTATCTTAAGCTATTCCAAAACTTCCTGAATGATATTCTGTCAACTAAAATAGAAGTGGAATTAAAAGTTGGGTTATCCAGATCATGCCGAGCACTGGACTTTCCTTACGTTATACTGTCAGATTATTCTAGGCATAAATTTTTTTTTTCACCTTTAAATTTTTTATTTTAAAATTGTGAGGTACAATTCAGGGTTAAGTATACAGATATTCATTGTGCAGGTACCCTTGTTGATGAAGTGTGCCACCCCCTTCCTCTCCCCCAGCAGATTCCCACCATGAGCTTCCTGGAAAGATCTAATTCTTTCCTGAATCTACCACTCTTTCTTCCTGATTGACACATCCTGCACCTAAAACG
>CAUYQG010225694.1:0-36444 GCA_963574415.1 Tarsius wallacei | reverse complement strand
TCAAACCCACGGGCTCAGGCAATCCACTCACCTCAGCCTCCCAAGGCGCGGGATTACAGGCTGAGCCACCAAGCCCGGTTACAAAATTAATTTCTTAATGTGTGATAAACATTTTTTCTTTTATACAACATTCATATACATTTAATCATTTTAAAATAGTCATTTTTAAAAAGCCTAATGTATAAAACAATAATAAAATCTTACATTTATGTGCAAAATGTGAACAGGAAAGAAAAATAGCTAAATCTTAATTTCTTGGTGTCTTGTGATACTTTCCTCCTAGTGTTCTACATTATTCAAGCTTGTGCTCAAGCTCTGTAAATTATCCCCATATCCATGTTTTCCCCAGAAATACCAGTAAACTCACCAAGCCACAGAAAGTGGAAAGTTCTGAAATAGATGGAATTGGGGATTGAAACTAGAGAAGTAAAATGAATTGGCTGAACACAAGAACTGATTTTGTTATTCACTCTTAGCAAAAATTCAAGAAAGCTGATTCAAATCCTTGTTGGCAGGCCTCAGAAATGTGTTCTCACCTGCTACTGAAGTGTGGATAGTGCTAACATCTGTGTCAGACCATATGGCCCACTTTGTTTCTATTGGGATTTTTTCTGCATGGAATTACAATCCTACAATGCTGTGTAATCAGAAAGGGGGTAGAGATATAATCTGTCATGTTTGATGTTGCCTCCTTATTGATGTTGAGTTACAGAGGTTAATTAGGTATCACACAGTTTTCAGAGTTAGACAAAATTTTCTGTGTTTTATTTAGGTGCAGTGAAGAGTGAGTTGTTTTTTTTTTTTCCAAGGCTTCATCTGTAAGCTTGTGTGACAATATTTTCTCATTGTATTGTGAGAATGAGACAACATAAATGTACAAAAAGTAACTGGCAAGCAGCAGGCACTTATAATAAGCACACAAGTATTAAACATTCAATACTTACTAATGCTCTTCTTCCTCTCGACTTGCAAAAGAACATTCTTGTCTGCCAGGAACAATGAGAAAGAACATCTACAATGTTGAGGAGATCCAAAAGTTTATACTCTAAAACAAAAAAAGAAGACAGAAGCTGGACATGATCTCTAAGAGGCAGGGTAGTAAGTATCCTGACTGGTCAGTGAAAAATTCAGAAGATGAATAGGCTGGATAGTTGTATAATTTTAACATGGAGAAGTGCTTTCCTATATGACACTCATGGTGGTGGCAAATAAATATTGCTCGAATTATCATACAGATAATTTTTACAATTTTCTGAAAGCTTTTTAGTAGAAAGAGTAATTGAGCTTTGCAAAGTAGACAAAAAATAAGTCAATGAAATGATACTGATTCAGGGAAAAACAAATTAATTGAGAATGACATTTCTAGATAGACTCCCCTCTGACTAACAAAAATGTGAAACTAGAAAGTTTCAGATAAGAAGAATAAGATAGGCTCTGAGAACATCTAGAAAGACATAATTAGCCATAGGAATGGATGTGGGTGAGGGAAAGGTAATAGGGCAACAGTGGCTTTGGATACCCAGATGATAAGAGCAAAGCACCAGCAAGAGAGGAATAATGGCACCCAAGGAAAATGACTGGGCCTCCGGGATGCTTATACAATGAAAGGCTAAAAGTTGCAGCATTTAAAAACTCAAAATTTTGTGTGGAATGAGACAAGAACCACTGGAGATTTTCATTGACATTTCTGTGATTTGCCATTTGAAAGATGTGGCTAAGGGAGCAAGATGAGAGATTCCCAATGGTGCTTTGAGATGACTTGATACATAAAAGTGTCTACCAGCCTATGTTAAAAATATTTTCCTGTTTCTCTAAAAGCAATGAAAATTTGGGAACAAATTGCCTGGATTTAAATCTTAGCTCTGCTAATACTTTCCTTGACATGTTAGTTAACATCTTTGTTCCTCAGTTACTGTTTCTATAAGATGAAGGTAATGGAATAGTTACATGGATTAGATGAGTAAATACATGTAAGACACATATTAGTGCCCAACAAACTTAACTATCATTCTGACCTTAATTTTTATTATTATTACTTATTCTAATTATTGTTCAAGTGAAGAAAACTTCTCATTTTAAATGATTAAGTCTCATCTTAAATCCTATATACTATTAATGCTTACTAAAATCTACCTGGTCATTTCACAGATTCCTTTTTCACATGAAAAACTGAAACATATATTCAAGTATTGTCAACTTTAAATAAAGATATTTTCTCTTTGAAATGCATATGTTATAATTATTTAAACTACCTGAAAGTGTTTTACAAAATTAATATAATTAAGAGTGTTGAACTAATGATTATTCATAATAAACACAACTGAATATATGTTATGCTAACTAATTTATCTTTCTGAAATGTAAGTAATTTTGGCCTTATTAATGAGAATTATTTGGATCATTTATGTGCAAATGATGCATTGCTTATACATAAAAGAGAAAATACCACAGCTATTTAACTCTGCAGACAGTAAGTCTTCAAGATAAAAGCAAACACACACACAAATGCACATACATATGCTTACACAGGAACACACACACATAACATAAGCAAACAAAATGCATGCATATAATTTCACTGGATTTTTATTACAAATATTTTGTGCCATTTGAAGGAAAAATAAAGTATTTCACAAGAGTAACATAAAGTATTTTCCAGAGTAACATAATGAAAGATCACAAGAAACCTAAGACCACATACAGATACTGATCCTACCAAACATTTTTACTATGGGCCACTCAACCTAAAGATGTTCTTTAGAAATGAAATATAATTTTAATTATATTAATATTTACATCTTTCAAATTTGTAATTATCTTATTTTAAATTTGTAATAAATTTTAGTTTTCATTCCCTATAATTTGCATGTTTATATTCGCTTCTGAAGTCAGTTAACCTAAAATGTAAGTGAAGATTCAAAAATTAAACTACTCAGTTTTTGTGTGGGATTAAAATTTTATAGAAATACACGGCATAGGTTAGTCAGTCTCAAGTATGGTAACATCTAGCTCATGTTAGATATTTGTTATGTTATGTTGTTATGTTACTGGTCACTATCCATGAAAGTTCGTTAGTAGATAGTTGATACCTATAGATTGAAAATAAAAAGTACATTTTAGAATATCTGTATGTTGTATAATAGTTGGTCTTTCCTTTCTAAAGAACCATTATGTCTTACATATGCAGAAAATTGACTGAAATTAGTTCAATGATAAATAGTGTCAATGGTTTGTCTTCTGATGTGCCTTTAGTTCTGAGAAGGAATCCAAATAACAGTACTTAAAGTATGTTTCTATCTTATACTGGATGGTAATAATTTTTCCTGCTTATTTACTTTTATTTTATTATTATTATTTTTTTAACATTTATTTCTCACATTTCTAGAGTTTTAGTCCAAGATCAAAGTGCTGGTAGATTTGGTTCCCAGTGAGGGCTCTTCCTTGACTTGCAGAGAGCGGTCTTCTTACTGTGTACACACTTGGTAAAGAGGCAGAGGGAGGGAGGGAGGAAGAGAGAGAAATAGCGAGAGATATATTCGCTTATTATTTCCTTCCTACTCTTATACTTTATTCTTAGACAACATGTCTCTGCTCGGAAAAAGTTTTCTGAGGAAACTCTTCGTACCTCCTTCTGGTCACCCCTGATAGGACTACAGGTTTTCACTTCACCCAAGTCACTATGGAGATTCTCTTTTCTAGGAAAAAATTACACACAGTGACTGCATTCACGCTCTTTTGAGCATATGAACTTAAGACAATACAGTACCAAACAGTCATTTTTTACCATGTGCCCAAAAAAGAGAGACCAAGTAGAATGAGGAATACGAAGAGACTATATGAGCCTTGATCCTGATGACTTTACTCTTTCTGCTTTTAGTCCCCTGGAAAATACTTGGAAATCACATGAACACTTGGGTTCTCAGTAATCCTTTCAAATTATTCTTAATAATTATAGGAGTTTGGCCAGGTGTGGTGGCTCATGCTTGTAATCCCAGCAATTTGGGAGACAGAGTCCAGGAGTTTGAGAGCAGCCTGGGCAACACAGCAAGACCTCATCTTTATCAAAAAAAAAAAAAAAAAAACAAAAAAAACCCAAAAACAAACAAACAAACAAAAAAAATCCCAGCTACTCAGGGGATTGAGGTGGAAGGATCGCCTGAGCCCTGGAGGTCAAGGATGCAGTGAGTCAACTCTAGTCTGGGTAACAGAGTAAGATCCCAACCCAAAATAAAATAATAATTACAGGAGTTTTCAGGAAATTTGTTACTTTTACCAAACCAATACATGTAAGTAACTGCTAGCTGTTTCTTATAATGAAATGACTGTAGGCAAAGACACTATGCATTTAATAGATAAGAAGAGAGGAGTATTAAATAGTTTTAATGTTGGAGACAGAGTGGGAAGGAGAATTATAAATCAAGTAGGAAAGTAAAGACTCTAGAATTGATACTGGTGAAAATTATCAGGAAAACTAAGTGAAAGTACATAATTTCAAAACTTTGTTTTATTAAATTTTTAGTCACTTAATTGTAAGACCACTTACTAGGTATCATGATTGTTTCTTTTTATCCTGAGTGTGTTAGTGAGATAATTTATTTTATTTTCTGAGAGCTTAAACAACGAAGAAAAAATCAATGCTGGAAGATTTTAGTGCTGATGTTTTAAAATAATTGTCTTTGAGACATCTAAGTAAAGATTCCAAGTCAACAGAATAAACTCATCACAAGTGTAAAAGACAGTCTGGATTTGAAACATTATTTTCAGAAATTATCATACATTTTTCTAGAAAAACTGTGAAAAGAGAAAAGACAATAAATTGAAGAAAACACCTTGAATCTCTTAAATATTTAAATGTAAGGTAGGTAGGTATTAACATGATTTCTAAAAGTTGGAAAGGTAATAGTGTTGATATGGATTTTTCTGAGAGTGTCAGTTCAATGGGTTGGCAAGCGAGCTCCAAAGAATGTTAGGTTGATGGGCTGGCATGCCTAGGCCTAACTAAGAGTGTTGCTGATTCGGTGGGCTGGCAAGCCACTCCCCAGAAGTGTCTCAGCTTGGCAGTTTTGTCTTCTGCTGTCAACTCTCCCAGTTCAGCCAGCTCTGTTGGCTGTCTTGTGCACAGCTCTTTGGCACCAATGGTCTTCTGCAGCTCTTCAGGTCTGGGTTTTTGTCTGGTGCCCAGGAGGAATAAGGGACATGGATGGAAGGATGGAATGACACTGACTACTGGAAGGTGAGAAAACAGGACTTACTAATAGGACAGAAAAGCCCCTACAGTGAGAGGGAAACTGAAGTTTGCACATCTAAGGCTAAAACCTGGTGCTTATACAGCCCTAAGACTGAGCAGATTGGCCAGCACTAGCTATGTGCTGATAGGTTGGCACTGTGCTGATTGGTCAGTACTCAGAGCCAATTGGCTGGAGGTAGAGACCTAATAGTGAGCTGATTGGCTGGCACTTAGCAGTGGGCTGGTTTGTTTTCCAATCACTGGCAGTGAGTGTTTTTATGTTTTTGTTGTTGTTGTTGTTGTTTAGTTGGAGTCTCACTCTGTTGCCCGGGCTATAGTGCAGTGGCACACCCACAGTCACCCTAGCATGGACCTGCTAGGCTCCAGGAGCCTTCTCACTCAGTCTTCCAAGTAGCCAGAACTACAGGTGTGTGCTACTACACTACACCTGCTAATTTTTTATTTGTTGTAAAGTCAGTGCTCGCCAAGTTGCCCGGGCTGGTCTTGAACCCGCGGACTCAGGCAATCCACTTGCCTTCCAAAATTCTTGGATTTGAGACTGAGTCACCCAGCCCCACCAGTGAGTGCATTTTTTGTTTTTTGGCCCTAGACTGCCGGTCTTGTAGGGAACTCGTTTACCAAGGTGTGTATATCAGTCTGAGAGGCCTGAAGGAAGTTTTCTACTTTGTTACTGGCAGACCGGCTCTGTCTCTCTGCCTTGCTTTTTTTCTAGCTATCTCCTCTCTCAGTGTAATTCAGTCTCAAGTATGAAGACCTGAGAACCAGGGAAGCTGATAGTGTAACTCCCATTCTGAGGCCACAAGCTGATGTGAATCCTAGAGTCCAAAGTCCTGGATCTCCAAGTGTGAGGAGAGGAGAAGATCAATGTCCCAGCTTAAGAAAGTAGAGAACATTCACCCTTTCTTTACTTTTTCGTTCTAACTGGATCCTCAACAAGTTAGATGACACTTGCCCACATCGGTGAGGGTAGAATTTTTTCATTCCGACTACTGATTTAAATGTTAATCTCTGCCAGAAAAACCCTCACAGACCCATCCAGAAGTAGTGTTTTATCAGCTATCTGGGCATCTTCTTCTACAGGAAAGTTGACACATAAAATTAACCATCACAAGTAGATCTTTTGTCAACTTGGCACCTATGCACATCTCCTTAAACCATACTTAATCTCCTCCAGATAAAGACAGTAACAAGATCATACACTTATGTAACATGATATCCTGCATAAAACTGAAAACAAAAACTACTAATCCTTTCCAAAGAAAAGGAGATAATGGCCTTGAGCGATGTTTAATCTTTTACTGATATCTTGTAACTTAAATACTATGATGTAAAATTAACAATATTTTAAATACATAAAGTCAATATATCTTATAGAACATAAGGGAATAAGAGAGAAAAGAAAACAAAGATATTGCTCTCTCTATATATAGCAATATGTATGTATGTGTATATATATATACATATGTATACATATTATATATATAGATCTATACATACACAAAAATTCATAACTATAAAAGAAAGGAACACTCAATAATTATAGTCTTCATTTCTGTAACTGTTCACATGGTCATAGCTGGTACATATAACTACCTTCTATTATTATTTTGTATTCCTTTTGACTTCAGCAAGAAATTTAGCTGGTTGTAATTCTTTACCTGGTGGGGTGACTCAAACCCTCATTTCTGAAATTCTGTGCCATTCATAGTCCTGTCTGGATTGGATTGTTGTAATTTTTTCATTGACCTTAATCACAAGAATACTAATAAGAGACTTCATTGAGAGTCTCTTACATTCCAGACCTACCCTTCCTCACCTCACTGTGGAGTAGTAGGTCCATTTTCTCTTCAGACTCAGGGTCAGTTACCTTAGTCAACACCATAAAAACCTTCTTGGCCTGTGGACTCAGACACCGGAGGAACTCAAAGTAGCTGGGTGGCACTCTTATCTTCTAGTTCAAAGGAATCAGTGATGTGTCTCATGATGAAAACAGTTCTTCTGGAACTAAGACTTCTAGGCCAGCAGAACATAAAGCTGCAGGAACAGGAAGCAATAATTTTGCTAGTGAGTCACTGGGGTAATTGTTAGCAACATGACTTCCAATTCCACCCTTTAATTTCTAAACTTGTGAATCCTGGGTATGTGTGAAATAGGCATTAAGTATCAGACACTGAATTAGATAATACATAGTGTTCTGGAGAACCTTGCACCAGCCCTGCAAGTTATTGTACCAAACTAGCATTGTAACTTAGTCCCCCAAATGCCATTCTATCATTTGATCAAGCCAGCTGCTTCAGTGTGGTAGGGAACATGGTAAAACCAGCAAATTTTTTTAGCACAGGTCTACTGCAACACTTCTTTGGCTGTTAAGTGAGTTCTTTGCTCAAAAGAAATGATGTGTGTAGTACCATGTCAGTGGGTGAGGCATTCTACAAGTCCATAGATGGTAGTTTTGACATAAGCACTGCATGCAAGAAAAACAGGTCTGGATCCAGTGTCTCTTTCAATAAGGGCAGAATACTTCCCTTTTCATGATGAAAGCAGTTCAGTGTTATCAAACTGCCACACGATAGCTGTCTGATCACAATGGAGTATGGTGCCATCCTGGGGTCTCGATGTTTTGTCTGTTGTCGACAGATTAGGCAGTCATTGGCGGGGGTAGCCAGCTTGGTTTTTGTGAGTGAAAGTTCATGTTGCTGAGCCCATGCATAACCTCCATCTCTGCCATCATGGTTATTTTTCTCAGGAGCCCATTGGGTAATCACAGGGGTCACTGGGGAAAGAAGGCTGACTAATATTCATAGATTGAGCAATCCTATACACTTGACTATTACACTCCTCTGCTGGGGTCATTCTTTGGTGAACATTAACATGGGACACAAGAATTCTCACATTTTGGTCACTAAGGGAAGTCTGTCCACATACTGTTTCTTCAACTTTCTTTGTCACCAATTTCCATTCATGTTTCTCACAAGTCTCTGATAATCTAACCAAACCAGAGGCTGTAAGCCATGAATCAGTATAAAATTGCAGATCTGGCCATTTCTCTTTTCAAACGAAGTGTACAGTCAGGGACACTGTCCAAAATTCTACCCACTGGGAAGATTTCCCTTCACCGTTGTCTTTGAGGATTGTCCCAGAAAGTGACCCTAGTGCTACAGCTGTACAATTTTAGATGGTGCCTACATTATCATGCAGAACCATCTATAAACTAGGGTTCAGTCTTCTCTTTATCTATTAAATGGTCATAGGGAACTCCCCATGAGCTTGCTTGAAACTCAGATTAAAATATATGTGATCTTAGGAAAAGCAAAACTTTTGTATTATCTTTCCTCATCTATGAAAATATTATATTAATACTTATATCAAAGTGTTTTTGAGCTATCAGTGACATACTACTTACCTAGTTAGTACTCAGTTGGCACTAAAATGCGGTTTTCCATATATATGTATATATGTGTGTGTATATAAATTTAGATACATGAGAAAGACAAAAACACACTATCACATTAAAAAATTAAATTCCATAAGAATATTTACATGTACAGAATAAATTACCCCTATTAAACCAAAAACAATAAAAACATAACTATAAATAGGCATCTTATTCAAGAAATCAATCTAGGCTATTCTTCCTAGCCTACGCTTCACCTAATCTCTTCCAATATCTTCATATACAAACATATTTTCTTATGCTTGGATTCTACCTCTTTTTAAGTCCTACAGGTAGTAAAGTTTATTTAATCCAGTTTCACACTTGAATAGAATTCTGAGTTGGTCATTTCCACACTGCACAGTTTAACAGCCAAACCCATGTGTACAAAATCAGCTGAAGTTCTTGGGGCTCTGAATAGAGCCTGGGCTCCATGTTTTCAGTTCTCTGAAAGGAAAGAATATTGATTCTACTAAATGCATTGCAAATTAATACTGTACATGTAAATCTTCTTCTTGTGGAATTTAACTTTTTGACGTGTGCGTGTTTTTATCTTTTTCTTTCCAATTATTACAATAATTTAAGTAATGTAATATAAATCATGTTGTAATGCCTAAGCAATGCCTTTTAAATAAAAGAAGGAAGGAGTAAAACTTATCTACTAACCTTTACTGACAACTGTGTTGGCAACATTGATGGGGGCTTTACATAGGAAGCCCAGATATATACACACATGCTTTGCTCAGCGACAGGAGGCTCATTTCCTTTCAAATCAGTGGTTCCATCTTGGGAACTAAGGCATGTGTCAACTTATGAGCATCCTATCTTCAATTTCTCACTCTTAGTCCCTTTTAATATTTCAAACTTGTGGGGTGGCAAGGGGAATGACACATCTTTTCTGTTTACCATGGTGACAGTTTTTTTTACTTTCTCTTTTTCACTGATAATTGTAATAGATAGAAAATTATAGATCCAAAGCTATTTTTAATAAGATGTCTCTCTTTGTCATCTGACATTTAGTTATTCTGATACAATATCCAATGTCAACTTTATAATTATTCTTTGTAAGACTTTGACTTTTCTTTTGGTTTAGGCTTTTTTTTTTCCTCCTTATCCATTGTCTTATAAAAACTATGATATAACCATGGGTAAAGGTATTTTCTATTTTATTTCAGTCTGATGTGGCATTTGTTGAGATATTAAACCTGATGACTCATGCCTTTTCCTAGTTCTGAACAATTCTCAGTCATTATCTCTTCAAAAGGTATTTTTCTTTCATTATACTTGTTAACTAATTTAAACCATTTTAGTGATATGGTGAGTTTTATGAAGCTATTCTCTGTTCTTTAATTTTTATTTGATATTTTCCAACTTATCCTTTTGTGTAGCATTGTTGTAATTTTCAATAGTGTGCTCTTTTGCTTTTGCCAATTTGCTCTTCAACTGAGTATAATATGCTATTTAACCCCCGAAGCAAACATTGACTCCAGGGCCAGAGTGTCTGGCTACAAAACCTTGAGCAAGTTACTTAAAATTCTCTGTGCTTCCGTTTCTGTTGCTTTAAGACTATTGCAATTATATAACCTAATTTATGGCATTATCTTAAGCTAATGTCTGTATTTGCATGTACACCTTTCCTTTCCTTTACTCATACAGCTAGTCTAAACTCTGGACTCCACACATCTAGATTGTTCCAATTGTCTTTCATTGCATCCCCTCGGGGAGAAAAAAAGCAATTTTAACTACTATTTATCTTCATCTTATATATCATTGCCACATGCATGTTATTATTTTGCAAATAATCTATCTATATCCCAGATTAAAAAAAAATAATAATCCATATTCTTTTCTAAGGATGAAGTCTACATGTATGTCAGATCTTTGGGACTCTTCATTCTTTAGACTTATATCTACCAATTAATTTTTTTTTTTTTGTTTCTCTACCCAAACACTTAACTTAGATGAATGTTTCTTCTCATAGTACGGCAAATGTGTCATCATACACATTCTGCTCTGCATTTATTTGTCTTGTTAATTAATTTGATCATTAACTAATTTATGCAATCATTATTTATGATTTCACATTTTATTAAAGGTGTTGAGAATACAAAGATGAATAGGTTATGATCTCTTCTGTATGCTGAATTCATAGACATAAAACCGCACAAACGATTTTAGTACAAAGTGATATGTACCTCAGTCTGTACCGTAGAACAACTTCATACTTCTTTTAACTTATGAAATGTTTTGTACTTATAAAAAAGTACAGAGGGTGACACAACAAATACTCTTAACTTCTATTTTGAATTAACAAATGTCTACATTTTTGTCACATTTGTTTCAAAACATCGTTTTGTAATCAAATTAATTTGGCCCATTTGTCTAGTCACTAATAGTAGCCCTCCTTATAATTCCCAAAGACATTTTTGAAATATGCTTGTGTTACTATAAAATATGGAAGTCTCTGCATATTTTAATTAACTTGCTAGAGTACAACTGAGTCCAAGTGTAAATGTCAAGTTTTCTGAAAGTTTGGTAAAAAAAAACAAAAAAACAGGTGGATATTTCCGATAAGTTGATGCTGTCATCTACCCCATCAGAAATGTCTGAAGATTAAGTGGCTACTTGCATATGATTCATCTTCTAAGACCTGCCACGTTTCTTGGCCAAAAAATAAACTCTTCACAGGACAACTGATATAATGAAACTCTGTTTTCTTCGGTGGAGAATTCTATTCCCCTCCCCCAACAATGTCTTCTATGCCCAACCAGCCTGACATGTGGCCTAAATATTCAATAATACAATTATATGTTTTTGGGATTTGGAATGATTCAACTTTTAACAACATCATATTTGGTATATGAACATGTTTTGTTTAATAAAAATGAAATAAAGACTAAGCCTTCATAGCTTACCTGCTTTAGTTCAGTTTTTCTTTCATAGCAACTATTTGATCAAAATACACAAACCCAGCTGGGCTCCGTGGCTCAGCCTGTAATCCCGCGCCTTGGGAGGCTGAGGTGAGTGGATTGCCTGAGCCCGCGGGTTCGAGACCCGCCTGGGCAGCTTGGCGAGACCTCGTCTCTACAATAAATTAAAAACTAGCCGGGCGTGGTAGCACCCGCCTGTAATTCCAGCTCCTTGGAAGGCTGAGGCGGAAGGATCGCCGGAGCCCAGCAGGTTGAGGCTGCGGTGGCTGAGAAAGGCCACTGCACTGCATGCAGTCTGGGCGACAGAGTGAGACTCAAACTCAAAAAAAAAAAAAAAAAATACACAAACCCAAGATACCCATATGCATTCACATATCACAAGATAGTAGAAACATTAAATAAAACAGTATACTTTTGGCAAATTACTCCCTCTAAATCAAAATATTGGTGGAGTTTATTTCCTTAAAAGAATGTTGAACTACTCATTCTGAAGCATGCAAACTTACTAGATTGAACCATATAAACTTAATATATTAACATTTTTCTTTCTTTTTTTCCTGCCTTTTTCTTTTTACATAGGCAATGGCCAAACAAGAACATTGTCATATGGTTTAATCTAAAAATTGGGTTGCTTCGCTGCATTCAAGTCTTTCTTGAAAACAAAGATTTGGAACATATTTTATTTATGAAAACTATTAAGTGTCAAATCCACCTAAATCAAAAGTAGTATGCACCCTGTGTTAGAAGATATATATTTGACAATTGAAAATTTGTTTTATAACGTCAACACTTCAACAATGTTCTTTGTTTAAATTTTATTTTTATTTATTTAACTTTTGCATTGGAGTCTCACTGTCACCCAGGTTGGAGTGCAGTGGCGCACTCACAGCCATCACAGCATTGACCTGCTGGGCTCAGGTGATCCCTCCACCTCAGCCTTCCATGTAGCCAGAACTACAGGCCTGGCTAATTTTTTGATTTATTGTAGAGATGAAGTCTCGCCAAGTTGCCCCGGCTGTTGAACCCGTGGGCTCAGACAATTCCCTCACTTTGGCCTCCCAAAGTACTGGGAATACTTGAGCCACCTTGCCTGGCTTTAGTTATGTTCTTATCAGTCATTATATTACAGACAAATATACACAGCATGACCAACAGAATACCCCAACATATAACAATGATAAATTATATGTATAACATACACACACGCACACACACATACACACAGACACACACATTGAAAGCAAATGAACACACATATGGAACAAAACAAAATTGGAAGATAACATGGTAAACAGAGTAAAGACGTGTTTAGTATTTCTAGGGTAAAAATTTAAAACTTGTACGTTTCAGATGAAGCATCCAAGCCAGGAATCAGAAAAGTTGCACTTATCAAAACTTAAAATGATATATCAGGCAAACATTATGTAAAATAAAGCTAATATAATCACATCGATACAGGAAAAATAGAATATAATGCAATGGGTACCAATAAAAATAAAAAGGAGGGACAAGCATAATGAGATGATATGTTTCACAGCTGTGTTTATGTTCTCATGTTGTGATGTTGTTGCATGTTTTTGTGTGCCATCACAAGAATATTGGAACTTGAATTAGAGCAATGAACAAACATTAAATTTAGTGTTAAACTTTGAACGAGTGGAAGTAAAATCAGGGACATGTTAGTTCAAGTTGATGGGAATAATGTCATGAAGAAAATGGCAGTGTACGAATGGATTAAACATTTTTTCTGAGGGGAGAGAAAGTGTCAATAATAAAGATAGGTCAAAACAGCCAATAATGAGCAGAACTGACAAAAACATTACAAAATTTGTCAAATTGTGCATCAAACTAGTTGTCTGACTGTGAGAAACAGAACAGACCATATAAACACCAGTTTATTTTCAGTTAGGAAAATTTTAACTGAATATCTTGGCATGAGAAAGGTATGTGTAAAAATGGTCTTGAAGGGGTTCTTGCATCACAATATACCAGCTCACACAGCACTGTCTGAGAGTTTTTAATCAGTAAACAAATAACTATATTGAAACATTCCTCACTTGATGTAGCCCCCAATTACTTTCTTCTTTCCCCAAAGATAAAGGAAATATTGAAAAAAAGACATTTTGATATAATTCAGGACATCAAGGGTAATACGACAACAGCTCTAATGGCCATTCCAGAAAAAGGGTTCCAAAATTGCTTTGATGAGTACACTAGGTTCTGGTCTCAGTGCATAGCTTCCCAAGCAGAATACTTTGAAGGTGACAGTAGTGATATTCAGTGTTACATACGAAGTATGTAACGCTTTTTTCTGGAATGACTTTGCAAACTTAATTGTCAGACCTAATAGTAGGCATGAGTCAACAAAATAAAAAGTTATTTTTATAGAGTTATTAACAAAGAACAAAGTACCATATGCTGTCACTCATAAGCAGCATTGAACAATTATTATAATACTATAAGAAAGGGATTGGTAGTGTGGGAAACTCTCAGGGGATGGGGGTAGGATTGGCAGTTGAGGGACACTGTTAGGGGAGAGAGGGGCATACCTCATCAACAAGGGTACCTGTATGATCAATGTTTGTATATCGAACCCTGAAATGTACCCCACATCTTTATAATAAAAAAAATTAAAAATGTGAAAAAAAGTTATTATTTAGGCACACTTGTCAAAAGACTGATGAATAGTAAAACAGATTATATAAGTAAAAAATATTTGAACAAAAAACCAAACATCGACATACAAAATACATGTACAATTCTAAAAGAATTTTTTAATTGTTTAAGAGAAATGGAGAAATACAAAAATAGAAAGAACCATTAAAATTATAAAATGACATTTCCACCAGCAGTGTAGAAGCGTTCCTTTTTCTCCGCATCCTCACCAGCATCTGTTGTTGTTTGTTTTATTAATGATGGCCATTCTTACTGGGGTTAGGTGGTATCTCAGTGTGGCTTTGATTTGCATTTCTCTGATGAGTGAGGCTGAGCACTTTTTCATGTGTCTGTTGGCTGCCCGTATATCTTCTTTTAAGAAGTGTTTATCCATGTCTTTTGCCCACTTTTTAAAGGAACTGTTTGGTTTTTTCCTTTCGGCTTGTTTGAGTTCCTTGTAGATCCTAGATGTTAGGCCTTTGTCAGATATACAGTTGGCAAATATTTTTTCCCATTCTGTGGACTGTCTCCCTGCTCTCCTGATGGCTTCTTTTGCTTTGCAGAAGTTCATTATTTTATTTTTGTTTTTGTTTTTGTTTTTTGAGTTGAAGTCTCACTCTGTCGCCCAGACTGGTGTGCAGTGACCACTCTCAGCCACCGCAGCCTCGACCTGCTGGCTCCGGAGATCTTTCCACTGCAGTCTTCCAAGTAGCTGTAATTACAGGTGCATGCTACCATGCCCAGCTAATTTTTTATTTATTGTAGAGATGAGGTCTCACCAAGTTGCCCAGGCGGGTCTCGAACCCACGGGCTCAGGCAATCCATTCACCTCAGCCTCCCAAAGCACGGGATTACAGGCAGAGCCACTGAGCCCGGCTCGATGCTCATTATTTTGAACCCAGCAATTCCCCTATTAGGAATATACCTGGAGGAACTCAAATCATTCTACAAAAAAGATACCTCCACACATATGTTTGTTGCAGCTCTGTTCATAATAGCAAAAACATGGAACCAACCATGTTGCCCATCAAAGCTGGACTGGATAAAAAAAAAAACGTGGTACATATACACAATGGAATATTATGCAGCTATAAAGAAGGACAAATATATGGACTTTTCAGCAATTTGGTTGGATTTGGAGTCGATCATACTCAGTGATCTATCACAGACAGAAAGAAGAGAGTACCATACGTTCTCACTCATAAGTGGATCTTGAAAAATTATAATACTGTAAGAAAGAGTTTGGCAGTAATGAGAAACTGTCAGGGGAGGGTGGTGGGATTGGCAGTTGAGGGAAACTGCTAGGGGAAGGAGGTCATACCTCATCAACAAGGGTACCTGCATAATCAATGTTTGTATACCTAACCCTGAATCATACCCCACATCTTTATAATAAAATAAGAAAAAAAATTTTAAATGACTACAAAATTGGAGAAAACAAAAAAATTTATCTTACTCCTCCAAGAAAGACTCCAAACTCTGGCGATTTCCCAAAATTTCATGAAAATTTAGTTTAACCAATGGGGGGTGGGTGGGGAGTGAGATGTGCCTATACCACATTTTATGAAGAATAGTGATTTGAAAAACATCTTCCCAAAATTTGGACCTACCTACACCTCAGAATGTGATTAGAATGAATGATAAATCCAATGAGTGATACCTTTATAAGAGAAAGAAGAGAGAATTAAAGGATGGAGTCAATACTGAGACACACGGGAAATAAGACCACGTGATGATCAAGGCAGAGACTGGAGGGTTGGGGCTACAAACATAAAGACACCAAGAATTGCCAACAGTCACAAGAAGCTAGTAAAAAGAAAGGAGGAGTTTTTTCCTCAGATTCTTCAGGAGCATGGAGTTGCCGGCATCTTCATTTTGGATTTCTAACTTCCAGAAGTGTGAAGGGAAATATTCGTATTATTTTAAGACACTTAGTTCACGGTCTTTTTAAATGGCAGCCACGGGAAATTAAAGCATGAAAGTAGCATAGTTATGAATTTTTAAGCCAACATAAAATAAAGGGCCAGAAGTGGTGGCTCATGTCTCTAATCCCAGCAATTTGAGAGGTCGAGTTGGAAAGATTGGATGAGCCCAGGAGTTAGAGACTATTCTAGGCAACATAGCTAGGCCTCATCTTTACAAAAAATCAAGAATATAGCTAAATAAATAAGTGAATGATTACAAACTTATCTTACTTATGATACTGCATGAAAACGAATTATTTTTCTAAGGTATTAGAAAATTGAGCTCATTATATATTTTAAAACTTCATGACCAAATGGAAATGAGGCATCAATATATAAATAAATATTGTCTGTCACAAAGAAAAGTTGAGGAACAAAATTTGCCATGGATAATTGAATAAATACAGAAAAAGAATCTACGTAAATCAACATTTGGTTACGATTTGAAAAGGAAACCCTTTAGCAAAATAAAACTAAAGGAGAAATTTTTAACCTCAAGATTATGTCTACCAAAAACACTTCCAAACAAATATTTATAGTGAAGCTTTAAAGGCAGTGTCCATAAAACCAAGATCAAACCAAGAAACTTCCTGCCTCACTAATATTCAACAATTGGATGCAATGGACAATGCAAAGAGTCTATGAAAAAAAATGGAAGATATATAAATTGGGAGACAAAACCCTAAAGTTATCTTATTTGCAAACAACACAATTTTCTAAGATAAATAGTCTCTCACATTTCTCTCTCAGGAAATCTTAGAGAATATTTGTGTATTATAACTAAAGCATTCAGCAAGATTGCTGAATGTAAGTTTAATGCACAACAATGAGTATCATTAATATAAATGAACCATGGAAAGTGTAATACTTTAAACGAATATCATTTATAATATCCAGAGCCCAAAACTTGCAGAATTTTTTGGAATAAATTGAAGAAATGTACAAGAACTAATGGCAAGTGCTAAAAAAAAAATTATCAAACAGAACTTAAATATTATAAGATACTAGGCTTATGCAGATAAGAAGACACAATGCCATAAAATGCTATAGATTTTTAAGGCCATTTATGAAACCAACTCAATTTTAACTACGAACATCAATGCTTTTCAAAGAAAGCAAGACTTTATTGTAAATTCACATGGTAGTGCAGAATAATAATTCTGAACAGAAGATGAGCAAGACACACAAACTGTCCCTGCCATGTGTCACAAACCTTGTAAAACTTCAAATATATCTCAGGGATTGCAGGTTCAGTTTCAGATCACTTTAATAAAGCTAATATTGCAATAAAATGAATCACTTAAATATTTTTGTCTTTCCAGTGCACATAAAAGTTATGTTTACACTATACTGTAGTCTATCAAATATGCAATATCATCATGTCTAGAAACTAATGTACATACCTTAATTTTAAAGCACTTTATATATACAAAATGCTAAAAATTATCTGAGCCTTTAGTGAGTTGTAATCATGATTTTTTTGCTGGTGGAGGATCTTAACTCAAGGTTGATGTCTGCTGACTGCTTAGGGTGGTTGGTTGCTGAAGGTTGGGGTAGCTGTGACAATTTCTTAAAAAAAAACAACAATGAAATTTGCTACATCAATTAACTCTTCCTTTCACAAAATATTTCCCTCTAGTCTCCCGGGTTGTTTGGCAGCATTTTACCCACAATAAGACTTCTTTCAAAATTGGCATCAATTCTCTCAATCCTTGTCAACTTATTTTCTAAATCTTTTGTTGTGATTTCAACAATGGTCACGACATCTTAACCAGTAGTAGATTCTATCTCAAGAAACCATTTTCTTTACTCATCTATAAGAAGCAGCATCTCATCTGTTCACATTTTATCACAAGGTTATAGCAATTAAGTCACATCTTTAGGTTTCCCTTCTAATTTTAGTTCTTTTTCTATTTCCATCACATCTACAGTTACTTTCTCCACTTAAGTCTTGAACCACTCAGTGGTATTCATGAAGATTGAAATCAATTTCTACATTCCTTTTCCTGTTGATACCTCTTCTCATGAATCATAAATGTTCTTTATGAAACCTGGAATAGTGAGTGATTTCTAGAAAATGTTCAATTTATTTTGTGTATCTCCATCAGATAAATAACTATCCTTGGCAGCTATAGGCTTACAATATGTATTTCTTAAATAATAAGAGATTGGGCTTTGCATACACTTCTGGTAATATTGCAAACTTTTATAATTATTCTGGTGAACGGTTTTGCAAAATTTAAAAAAACATTGAAATATATCTATTAAGCAATTATACTTCTAGGAAGACATTTTCATGTGCATGCAAGAAGTATGTATATGTGTTTTAATGTCAGAATAAATATTAGAATATAAAACTAATATATATACTCATGTGGTGGAATATTTTTGGCATGACAATGGAAATAAATGTACTATATTGAAAGAGATTGCATTTTTTATGTATCAAAGAGTGTGCAATATTAATATGTCCAAAAACTAATGTACATGCCTTAATTTTAAAGCACTTTACTGATACAAAATGCTAATAATCATTTGAGCCATTAGTGAGTTGTAATCATGAGTTTATACTTTAAACTCAAACACTAAGAAAAGCAAACTGAAAAATAATGCATATAATTATTATCATTTATGTACATTTTAAAACACTAGTAATATTTTTAAATTTTTGCATGGAAATATCTGCATAAAAATGTATTGAGCATAGATTGAAAAGAGAACTCCTAATTGATGATAATAGTTTCTTCAAGTGAGAGACAAGGTAATAAGATTATACTAAAGGAAACAAGAGAAAAATTAAGTTTATGTTTTATATACATTTTAAAAATATTCCTAAATTTTGTATTATGTTATGTCCTCTCCATATGCCTCTGCATTTCATTTTTCACACCATACTTTCTTCTGTATATTTTTAAAATTTCCTCTAATTTCACTATCTATTCTAATCATATTTTCCCAAATTGACTCTTTTTCTGAAACTGTGACACCTTTATATTTCTTGTAATTTTACTTTGATTTCATTTTAATTTTCTTCTTTGAGTTTTTTCCATCTCCTTGAGTATACATAGTTAGTGTTATGAAATTCTCCTTTCTATTGTCTTTTAGATTTTTTAATTTAAGTCTTTATTGAATTTTGACTTAAAATATCAGGGAAGAAGAATAAAACCTGAGATAATTTCAGATTAGTCACACATAGGGCTTACATTTATAAACTTTGAGAAAGATGCTTATGATAAATCACTTAAATTATATACTAAAGACAGAGAATATACAGAAATGACTACAATGAGATACTCAAAGTTTAACCTAACTCAGCATACATGTACACAGTACATTTGAATCCTACAGACTACTTTTTCTAATTTTTAATTTTAAAAAAAGGAAATTACTTCAGCTACTCTAACAGAAAAATATAAAGCCCTGTAAAATTACATTGTCTCTTCTAATTCAATTTTTTTAACCATGGTAGATATACCTTTTAAAATACACTTCAAATTATTTATACATAATTATTTTCCTGCACAGTTTGCTTTTTTTCTTTTAAAGCCATAGATTTATTTTCCTTGAATCCAAATATTTGCATGGCATTTTACTCCTATTTGTGACTTTACCAACTGTTGTACAAAAGTAGAAATGCATGATCATTCAGAACATGTATCTGATCAATATGACTTACTTTTAGTATATTTTCAAAGTTGGGTATGGTTAATTCATTAGATACACTATCAATAGACTGGAGCTACTATTAATCTTAGATTCTGATAATGCAAGTTAGCCAATTAACTACTTGAGCTACAAGCCAACCTACCAGTCCTTTGTTTTATTATCACAATTTCTGAAAATCCTTTTTAATGTCTCCTTGTATTTTTCTATTTAGGTTCCCAGTTGTTGTTGTTGTTGTTGTTTTTCAAATTCCTTTGAAAGCATAAAAGGGTTCTCTTGACTTTTCTCTTTGAATTTTTCTATGATGTCCTCTAAAATCAAATCTGAAATACTAGTTCAGAATAGAGACACTAGAACTCTCTAAATAATCATGCTAAACTTTAATTTTATACTAATCGACATGCTTTCCACAATGCATCCATATTAACTATGTCATATGAAACATGTGACTCAAATAGATTTATTTCTTTAAACAAGATGTTCTTTATTGTCTTTTTATCTCCCACAATCAATATTCCTGGCCCCTCTTCTGTGTTATTTTCCACTGAGCATTATTGTGCTTCTTCTTCAGCCACATATTTGAAGTTTTTATTAAAATTTCTTGATCTGGGCATGTCTCACTTTCCCCCTCAAGAATTTCTTTCTAATCTTCACACTACACTATCTATATTTTGCCAGCAGTTCATTTTTTGATATCAGAATCCATGGAATTCAGCCTTATTTATGATACCATCTAATGCACCGTTTCTTCTTCTTCTTTTCCCCCCCTAAAACATTGATCAAAGAGGAGGTGAAATGCCACATGGGTTGCAAGGTTTTTTGAAACCCTAAACAGGACTTCAAAGTTTGGCTAGACATTTATTCCTATACAAATCAAAACACTGATTCTGTTTAACAAATGTGAGGAGTTTCTCTTTAAACTTGTGTTTCTGATGTTTATTTCCTCACATTACTGGCACATCTATCTTTCCAAAACAGAAGTCTGGTTTTGCCAATATTTGTAGAGACATGCATATGTTCATAACACCCTCTACACAAGGATCTTATTTTGCTCTAGTGTTATGCTTTGCCCTTGTTTTTCTCTTTACCAGTGCACCTAGACTACAAAGTATTTTTGCAATTGTGAACAGTGCATTCCCCTAACTTATATATCCATCACACTTTTAGAACACATTAATTAACTTTAAAGATCTGTGGTCCTCGAATGGCTAATAAGTCTTGGCAGGATATTGCTTTCCATTGTATTGCTTTATACTGTTTTGAGGATGTATAGTGCAATGCATTGCTAAAACCCACATAAGAAATAAAATCAATATTGTTCAATTACAGGTCCTGGTCCTAGTAATAACCAAATCCTATCAATAAAATGTTGTCACTGCATATAACATTCTCATTAGGGAACAGTAGCATAGTTCTTCTATTCTGTCAACACCTGTTTTCCTGTGACTGGCAAAGAGTATTGCTGAATAAATGAATGAATGAGGTGGAATGAAGTGAAAAATGAGAGAATATGAAGCATGTGAGAGGGTGCTTCTTTCTCCAAAAGCCCCAATTTACATTCTACAAGAAGATGTTCAATTAGTTTATATTACTCTGATTATTCTGAATTTCCTGGCTTTCTCCTCTTTCTCTGCCTTTTGTTCCTTCCCTTAGCGAGTTTGTGATACAACGGAAACGATTTAAATGATGTAAGTGGCTTGAGAGACCTCATAGTCCAGTTATTTAAATGGAGGAAAATATTTGACTCCATAATTAAAATATCCCATAGAACCTACATAAGGAGCAGAAGAAGTAAAGAGCATTAGGATATTAACGCTCACTTGGAAAAGGCCAGAAAACGTTTCATAGAGAAAAGAGTGTTTAAAAGGCGTCATGACTAGAAACTCTGGAGCCACTTGAGAAGTGCAGATTCCATGTAGGCCAAATAGGATGAACAAGGGAGTGCCAGAGAGCAGCGTTCGGTGGCTGTACCAGTTCTTTTTTTTTTTTTTTTTTCTTTTTGAGTTGGAGTCTCACTCTGTTGCCCAGACTGGAGTGCAGTGGCCGCTCCCGGCCACCGCGGCCTCGACCTGCTGGGCTCCGGCGATCCTTCTGCCTCAGCCTTCCAAGTAGCTGGAACTACAGGCGCGCGCTACCACGCCCGGCTAATTTTTTGATTTATTGTAGAGATGAGGTCTCGCTTGCCCAGGCGGTCTCGAACCCGCCGGCTCAGGCGATCCACTCACCTCAGCCTCCCAAGGCGCGGGATTACAGGCTGAGCCACCGAGCCCGGCTCTACACCATTTCTGAATTGCTGGGACTTAAGATGGAACTTAGGAAATGAGAGAAGAATAGGTTACACAGGTGAAGATGGGACGGCTAACGAAGAGACTAAAGAGTTTGAATATTACCTTGTAGGTGATGAAGAGCTATGAACATTATATAAGCACGCAGTGACATGATTAGCTTTATGTTGTAGAAGATAACCCAGAGGAAGTACACGTGGCAGAATGGAAGATGAAGGGGCTGAAAGCATATTGCTCAGACGAGAGAGAATCAAAGGTTGAGCTGAGGCCAACAAATGACCACGTTGTGACAACTGTGTAAACAATACAAGACACTGAGAGAAAAGCACATTGTGACATTTGTTTTGCTTATAAACATATAAGTGGCCAATTTTACTAATTGCCTAAAATAAACATTAAGCAAAAATGGGGTTGTATTTATCATCTCTAAATGTGGCATATGGGCTGGGCATGATGGCTCACACTTGTAATCCCAGCACTTTGGGAGGCTAGGAGAGAGGATAACTTGAGTCCATGGATTCGAGAATAGCCGAGGCAACTTGGCAAGACCTCATATCTTCTACAGCATGGTGGCACATGCCAGTAGTTCCAGCTACTTGGAAGACTGCGGTGGAAGGATCACCTGAGTCCAGCAGGTTGAGACTGCAGTGGCTGTGAGCATGCCGCTGCACTCCAGCCTTGGTTATAGAGTGAGACTCTGATTAAAAAAACAAAAATAAATAAATACATGTGGCATATGAATTAAAACATGAACAACTTGAATTTTTTGATTCCTAGTAAACTGTAAATTGTCCTCAGATATGTTATTATTTCTCACTGTAGATAACTTCCACCTATTTCATAAAATTATAAAGATGTCATATTTCCAGCCATTGATGAGATCCATAATGCAGGACATGACTTTAGAAATTTAAGAGCCAAAAATAATGCATAGTGATTTGTAATGCTCATGAAATCCATGGGTCCTAGAATGAAGTTTACATCTGTGTCTTAGTTGTTGGCAGCAAAGAGGTGCCAAAAACTCATGGCCTCCTGGGGAATGGACATGTGGCGTTGCAAGAGAGATGTATATCTGATAGTCAAGTTCTCAACCTTGCTGAGATTTGAGGGGCCAAATCAATAACTTGGCACTCTTCCTTTTCCAAATTTGAAATAAAATGGGGAATAAGAGCCAAGCAGATAACAATTAAAATAATATAAATGTGGGTCATTTGTCCTGGCATTTACTCCAGAATTAACCTATTTATTCTAGTCCCAGATGAACCTTGTCAAATACTGTCCTTCTGTTGGCCCAGAGCCTATCCCTATGACTTACCATTCAGGAACAGAGAAGTAGGCATAGTGAAGACAATGTCCTGCAGAAGAAAGAAATCAGAAGAAGCTGATCATGTGATCAGTTCCTTCTCCAAACCCTTGTTTATTAGGAAGGGATAAGTGAGATTGAGGAAAGCAGACGTATTCATCTTTGAAAATTTAAAGATGTATAGGCTCCTTCATAGCCCTGGGTTCTCACCCAGGAGTTTCAAGCTCATTCCCCCCAGGGGCATTGGGATTTGTGCAAAGGCGACTTATGGTTTTCATTTGACTGGAATTGCTAGTGACATTTATTTCCTGAAACAGGACATGTTGAATATCCTCCTAGAGCCTGACAAAATGAAAACTTGTCCTGATCCAAATGCTAAAGGTACCTTCATTGTGAAACACTACTGAAACTAACTCTGAAGGGCCCTGTACACTCCACTTAAGTCAACAATTCCTTAGTGTTTTTTCTTCAAAATGTGATCTATATAACATATTTTTCCACATATTTAATAACATGTTGAAGCTGTCTTCTGTGAATCAGATATGCTATTGGAGATATTAAGGAGTCTTGTAGTCTCTTTAATTAGAAGTATCTTTGTTGTATATTAACAATTAAAATCATTTCAGGCATATGTAAGATGGTCCAGAAATGTGTTTCTGGGGTGTGGAAGTTTTAAACGTGAACTGAATAAATATAATATGGAATTTAAAATAATGAAATGGATAAATTCTAAAATTGAATATGATTACAGTGGACTTTGTACATAATTTTTAAAAAACTCAGCCTATTCGTAGGAATAAGAGTAAGTATTTTGAAATTCTCTGTGATCAGTTAGTTCTACTATTTAAATGACTAAAATAAGGTTGTGTTGTATATCTGTTATTAAAGCTGTATCATGCAGAGATAATTAGCTGTTTCAAAAGTATTAATAATTTTAAAAATCCTCTTAAGAATTAATCTTCTGTAATGGTTACAGCTAAAATAGATAAGCTGAATTAAACATTTTTTCTATTACTCCTATTCTGTTAAACATTCCAGTGCATTTGAGCCTTGCTTACTTTTTGTTTGTTTGCCAGTAAACCAATCCTTATTTTAAATGCTTTTTTGAGATTGGAGAAGTGTTCTCTGCTCTCCACCCAAACTTTTAAGCTCTTCTCTACTTTTATGTTTCAAAGTTCTATTGATACGGTCTTCAGAAGTAGAATTAAAAATCATTTTCTAGGTAATTTGAAATTTAAATGTCCAACAGAGTTTAGGGTTTGGATACAGAATTGGTACATGGCATTTTTGAAAGAGTGTGGAATTTTTTAAATTTGGTAAATATAGAGACAGATGAGTCTGAAAATATCTTTAGCATAATATGGTACAATTAAGAAAGAGGGTAGCCGGGCTCGGTGGCTCAGCCTGTAATCTTGCGCCTTGGGAGGCTGAGGTGAGTGAATTGCCTGAGCCCGCGGGTTCGAGACCCGCCTGGGCAGGCGAAACCTCATCTCTACAATAAATCAAGAAAATTAGCCGGGCGTGGTAGCGCACACCTGTAGTTCCGGCTACTCGCAAGGCTGAGGTGGAAGGATCGCCGGCCCAGCAGGTCGAGGCTGCGGTGGCCGGAAGCGGCCACTGCACTACAGTCTGGACGACTATGTGAGACGCAAACTCAAAAAAAAAAAAAAAAGAAAGAAAGAAAGAGGGTAACAACAGATTAATGAGAGAGTTCACTAGTCAAGAAATGGAAACTTCTTATCAAAAGCATTAACTATAAAAATAGAAAAATATTTAAAAATTATGAAGATAAAATGTGAAAATAACTAAGAAAATGTGATGCAAAGTTTAAAAAGTTCTTAATGAGCTTACAATTAGTTGACATGAATATATAATAAAAATTTCATAATCTGGAAGAAGGATGCTAAAACTGCTATAATCTTGCATAATGTATCTTCATTTTACTGTATAACTTTAAGATTATATACTAAAGGATATAACAGATTAATAATAACAAATAAAAATTAGTTTTACAACTATATATGTTTTAATGTATTATATCATTAAGTTTTTCAGAGAGTATATAGAAAATTGTTAAGTCCAAACAATAAGATTTTGATAAAACGTAGAAAAAGTGGAATTGAAAGAATAAAACTCCTACGCATTTTCTGCAAAGATTTATTGAATTGCTATTAATATAAAAAAGTTATAATTCATCAGATTCTGGTGAATTAATTGGAAAAGATAAATTTTCAGTATATTTCAAACACAATTTTGTGAATAAAGCAAGCCCTACATTTATATACACACATATAATTTTTAAAAATCTGAGTTGGATGAGTATGGCATTAAAAATACCTATTAATACAATCTCTCTAAATGACATATTATCAAAGCATCCAAGAAATAAATTCAGATATTTGCAGGTTATGCCCACTCTCTCTTTAGATTCAACTCCTTTGTGATCTGCTGTGGGATTTTGCCCCAGCTGGGGTCATAAACAATGGTTGTCTTCTTTCCCTCAAGTTCCATCCCTGAACCCTAAGTTAAAATGGGTAAGTGCATTAAGCATCATATTTGAAGAGTGTGTCAAAACTCATTTCTACTTCTGGATGTATTCTGAGATCATTAATAGAAATGACAATGGATATTTACACTATATAAATCTTTATAGTTGTTGTTTATTTTCTAAATAGTTTTTGCACTAGAAAAAAAGATAAAAATATAATTTCATGTGAATTTTTTATGACCAGAAATTTAGAAAGAAGTAAAATAGCACCATTCTTATAGAGATAAACTCTGTTTTAGCAATTTAGTCTTCTGTAATACAGCAGAAAGTCTGGGGGTCTCAAGGAGCAGTAATACATTTAATATATCTGAGTGTGTTTATTTTGACTTTGGGGAGTTGGACATCTCTATGAAATACACTTCTCAGTTGAATACCATTGAAGCATTCACTGGTGGCCAATTTCTGCTGATTTGTTGAGACACCTGACCCATATGGATATTCTAAAGTAGTTTCTGCCAAATTTCTCAGTTGAAATTGTTTGGCTAGTCATTTACTTATGTAAAAGATTTAGGATACTCTTTATAGATTCAAGTTTTCTATATCTTCACACTTGGGGACATACATTTTTATCACATAATTTCCTCTCTCTCTATATATATATATTTCTATAATCATCAAAATTATGGTATATCTACCTTGTAAGTCTACAGTCCAACCATGATCTTGAGACTTTCAAAATTTGTTCTATATTTGTGACAAAATCAGTCTAATTCAAAATGTTTAGTGATGTATCAACTTTGATATAGCTCTGATCCCCAGAGAATAATTGAAAACTCCTTGGGGATACCAGTGATTGTGTATACATGAAGAATAAAATTGTCGTTAAATAACTTCATGCTATTTGGAAAGGTCCTTAAGCTTAACATGTGAACATCTTTTAATTACATTGCATCTCTTTAGCTGTTGCTTTTGCCACTGGGCTTAAAGAGGATTTGTCAGGTTAGGTAAGATATTCTGCTAGAACTAGGTCTAATCAAAGAGTATTTGCTAATTGTTTATTACCAGTCCACATGGGATAGGTATAGGTAGAGTAACAGTAACATTTGAAATATTGTTAACTGGTTACAAAACAATTCAGGTGTTGAAAAATATTTATCCTCAGTCACTACATGTGATGTAAGTTACTAGTCATGGCCTATTGGCAAAAGAGAAAAATGTAACATCAATCTTTGTTCACAGATAGTTTGAGAAGCTTGGTTTATAGTGGCTTGATTTGAGAATATCACACTCTATTTTGTGTCTAGCTACTTTAATTCTACTTGTAAATAGTGAATTAATACAAAGAGTAAAAAAATGTGGATGTGAAAAAGTTAGGGGGAAAATTAAGCCAGATCCAAATATGATGTATTAAATATAGGTAGAAATGGTCATAATAGGCATTTTTAAAAGAATTGTTAAACTTTTAATATTTCATAAAATGGAATGGTAAAGTACCTGTTGAATTGTTGTCTTTATAGCACATTCAAAATAGAATGCCATCTTGCCTGTTCTGTCTTGCTTCCATGTGCAACTCATGAAAGATGAGAAATAGATGGGACACAAATACCATGTTTTTATATTATGAGTCATCTGAGGCTGAGCATGTAATTTATTTTTTGCAATCTTATCTCAAATGACAACTTTGCTAAGATCTTTAATAACACTCATATTCAAGGATACAAACATAAAGGCCTTGATTTCAGAACATTCATTGCAGAAAGATAATAATGGGCATCTCTGTGTTTGGCACTTTAATAATAACAAAGAACTTTTTACAGATGTTATTTCATGTGAACCCACAAAAATCCTTCAATACGAGAAAACATTTTTTTTTTCATTTTATAAAGGAAGAAATTAGCACTAAGTTCATCATGAGACAGGCTCAAAGGAAATGGTTGAACAAAATAATCAGACAAATTGAGAGTTACAGAATACTCCATCGAAGAACAGTGAAATTGATGTTTTTCAACCTCTTGTGAAAAAGTCGCCAAGGCTGAGAATATCTTGAGTAATAAATCTCAAAAAATATAAAATATTTTTAATCATATAGGTTATTTCTCTGATTATAACTGAATGAAAGTAAAGTCAATAAAAGGAAGACCATTAAAAACTCTTTAAACATTTGACAATTAAACAATGCATTTCTAAATAAGTCAAAATGGAAGTCTCAAAATAAATAATAAAATATATAGATTGGGACAGAGTGAAAGTCAAGATATGCAGAGAAGAAAATATACAGCACTAAACATTTGCCCATGAAAACAAAAAAGTACCAATTCAATAACCTAAGTTCCCACCTCAAAATACTAGAAGACAAAATAATCCTAAAGTAATCAGAAGAAAGAAGATAGTAAAGAGAACAGAAACCAGTACCACTAAATATCATCTACTTATATAGCATCATTGATATGACTAAAAAAATAGAAATTTAATATTTGATCTTCAAAAAGGCAATAGCTGATAAAACTGATAAAATAAAATGGACAAAATTAATAAGAGAAAATACACAGATAATATCAGAAATAAAATAGAAAATGTCACACTAGATTTTAAAGTTAATAAGGAATAACAAATAATACAAACTATTTTATGCTAATAAACACGACAACTTAAATGACTGCCTCAAAACCCACACTCTCAGAACTCAGTCAGGATGAAATAGACCACCAGACTTGTTCCACACCCTTAAAGACTTTTACTTTGTAATTTAAGACTCCCGAGAAAATAATTATCCAAGTTCAAAAGACTTCAAAAGCAATTCTGCTAAATTTAAAAAAATAATTTAAATAAAATTTATAAATCCTTTCCAAAAAATAGAAGAGGATGAAATACTTTCCTATGTATTATATGAGACTAGTATTATCCTGATACTAAAATCAGACAAAAACAATTTTTAAAAAACGAATGTATCTCGTGAATGCAGATACAAAAATCATCAATAATGAATGGTCACTTGAATGCAGCAAATAATATAAATAACTATACAACACGACAAAATGAGATTTATTTTAGGATGGCTCAACATTTGAAAATCAAGCAATATAATATAATACATCAGTAAGCTAAAGAGGAAGAACCTTATATTCTTATGAATTGATGCAGAAAAAAGCATTTGACAAAATTCAAAATACATTCAATATAGAAAATAGCAACAAATTAGAGATAGATGAGAACATTCTTAGGATAATAAACAACATCTACTAAAACCTACAGCTAACATCATGCTCAATGGTAAAAGACTGAAAGTTTACTCTTATTCCACTTATTCCATATAGTACTGGAAGTTCCAGCCAAGGCAACAAAAAGAAATGAGACACACAAATTGTAACAGGAGAAATAAAGCAATTTTGTGAGCAGATGACATGATTGTCTATGTAGAAAATACCAAGGTATATACAAAATAATTTCTAGAAATAACAAGTGAATTCAGCAAACTAAGAGGTACTAGTTCAATGTTATGTTGGGAAGATACAGTGATTGCCAGGGGTTTATGGAAGTGGAGGATAAGGTAGAGGAGGTGGCAACGGCTATTAAAGGATAGCAAGAAGAATCCTTAAGGCAGCAATTTTCAATATCTTGACTGTAGTGGTAGTCACACAAATCTATAAATATGATACAATTGCATAGAACTAAACACACACACACAAATTAGTGCATGTAAAACTGGTGAAATCTTGGTAAGGTTGATGGACAGTACTAATGCTAATTACCTGGCGAGATATTATCATTTCTAATTAGAAAAACTGATTACTCTAAATTATTTTTTACATTTGCATGTGAATTCGAAGTAACATCAAATACAAAGTTTAAAAAAATAAAAGACATCACTTCATCAATTTTTACAGAACTTCTGAGGATTGGAGGGAGATATGGTACCCATGTTTGGTCACTCTTAATGTGAATCTCTTTCCCCTTCCCAATGGCAAGGGCTCAAGGTCAAGGACATAAATTGAAAAAATACAGTTGTTATGATTACCAGTTATTTACATGAGTTGAAGTTATTTTTTTAATCCTATAATTTAGTGAAAGATAGATAAAATTATAAAAGCATAATAGTTAAGGCAACAAAGGCATAATGGAACTACAGAAGAAAATTGGACCAGCAAGTATTCTTTTTCATGCATAATCATCTTAAAATGTAGAAATGTAACACCGAACATCATGTGCAGGGTTACTGTACTTCTGGCTCACTTGTTTTTTTCTTTTTTTCTGAAGAATATAAAATTACAAGTGCTTTTAATTATTAATACCTTCAACTTGAAAATGAGAAAAGAGAAAAGCATATTATCTATTATGTTATTTGGGTATATTCATTTCTTATCGCTACTGTAACAAATAATCACAAACTTAGTGGCTTCAAGAACACAAATGTAGGATCTTTCACTTCTAGTGATCAGAAATGAGTCATTGAGTCTCATGGACTAAATTCAAGATGTCAGCGGGGCTGAGCTCCTTCTAGGGAACTTGGTAAAGATAAATTATTTGCTTTTTCTAGAAACTTCCAGAGGCTATCTGTACTCCTGGGCTTATGGCTCCCTTCCACCTATGACATCTTTCCAATTTCTGTTTCCGGTCTCCCATCTTCTTTGACTCCTACCCTGCTGCCTCTTTTTATAAGGACACTTGTGATTATTTTGGACCCGTCTCAAAGCCTTAACTTAATCACATCTGAAATGTCCCTTTTCCCACCTAAGGTAACACAGTCACAGGTTTCAGACATCTTTGAGGGATCATTATTCTGTCTACCACATGGATGAATTGATAATATATCTCACATTTCAAAATACAAATTCAAGACCAGGTTATCACCGAGTCAATGCCATAAAATATTTTATGACTTAAAAACACATCTCCATTATTTTGCCAGAATGTGGTAATAAGTTTCACTCTATGTAGGGGTCTTCTTATAGAGCATATGAGCTTGAAATGACAAGCAACTCTTTCTTTAGTTACAACCTAAAAAGTGAAGGTTGTAATTAAATTGTTTACTTACTAAGTGGATATATTGACAATGATTCTGCATAAGTTGGCTAATCAGCAGAAATTTTTATCACATGAATTATTTTTTATTCATTTTTACCTTTTGAGAAAAAAAGTCTCAAACCATATAATCTAGCATAAATACTAATATACGTACTATACTAATATCCTTGCAAAATAGTTCACACAGGGTAATTTCCCAATTTGAATGCAATACTGCATAACATGTTTAATAATTGAATAATAAAATATTTTCAACCTGAATGATGAATGTGGGTTCTGCAATCATTAAAATTAAAACTTTTATAAATGATTCATAATTTAATGGTAATTACTGAATTTCACCTTCCCCCACCACCGTCAAAAGAAATCCTGGATCTTCTTAATGATAAATTGTTCCACAGTATTCTCATGCATCAAACTGCTAAAAAAAAATAACAACAACAACAAAAATACCCAGTTATGATTGTTATGATTGTTAACTTTCCTCTGGTCATATGCTAAAAAATTCATGATTTATGGGATATGAGTCTGGCTCTTTCATTTCATTTATAATTTATAATATGAATCAACAAACAAAAATAAGTCTCTGGTGTGCTAACTGTAGCGGTATACAAGATAGTTTGCATAACTGGAAGCCAGTTATATGTGTGAAGTGTGTTTGTAAGACTTTGGTATTGCAAGCCATTTTCCATCTCATTCTGTCTCTTTTCTCTTCTACTAAAATATTGCATGATATTTGGTTAGCAGATCTTATAGTGTTATAAGCTTCTATCTGTAATTCTATTTGAGACTAGAGCATTTCCCTAAGGAAACTGGTTTGACTAAATATCCAAAAAAAAGGGTGGGGGGTGGCATTTTGGTAGCTGGGTACTGAATATTTTTATTAAGAACTAATGGTGACTAGGGATTTGGTCCTATTTTAGTGTCTTGAGCAACACAGAGCTAAAGTAGTTTGCAATTGTACATAAAAGAATGGGTTTATCAACAGAAAAATATCCAAGCGTAAATAAGAAATTTAAGATGATTTATATCAAAATTATTCTTTTTGGCTTGACTCTTCTTTCCCATTTATTACTTACAAGATAGTAATGAAATTAGTTGTGAAATATTTTTTACAAAGGCTCTAGCCCTGCCCTCCGACAACCAGATAAACTTAGAGATCTCTAATTAAAGCAATGAGAGTCATCCTTGGGCCACAGAATTAAGTCTATCTTATTTTATGAGGATAGTCTCTAATGCTTCCAGGTTTATCATTTTGCATTTTTTTCAGGAAAATTGAGAATTAAAAGTTTATACAGTTAGTCCTAGATACCAGCTGTTGCTCTATAATGTGTTTCAGACATTGTATAAATAGATAGATAGATAGATAAATAATAAATAAATAAATAAATATTAACTGATGACTCCACAACCTGCACACATATAAAAAGCACTAGTTTGTCAAAATGACTGAAGAAACAGTATAAGGAAATAGACTCATCATGAGTTAAAAGAGCACACATTCTGGGACACTTCTAAATACACGCACAGAATGCACAAAGAAAGAACATTTCATCTGCTGGGAGGTAAGATGCTCTCTGGAATAGACTACAGCAGTGCTTACAGTGACCACACTTGACTTGCTAGGCATTTAGCATTTACTTTGTGAGGGCACTTTTCATCTTCAACTGAATTGACTCTCTATGAAGGGAACATTTCACACTATGAAAAAAATGTAAATCGTGCCTCTTCAATATGTTCCTTTTTATAAATTATGAACTGCATCATGGTGGCTACCATCTATGTCATTCAGAAGCATTAAATTGGGATGTTGACAGGTAATGAAAATAAAGGATGATAAATTTAATATAGCTTAAAATATAGTAAAATATTTAAAAATGAAAATAATACTTTAAAAGGAGGGAATGCTGGCATTGTTCAATTTTGTTTTTTCACAACATTGGTAGTTACCGTGCCAGATCTTTTTGTTTCTGTATCCGATCTTTTCCTCTATAGGAAGATATTGGCAGGCCTATCTTCTCTCCCTCCCTACCTCTCTCTCTCCCTTCCTCTCTCCTTCCTTCCCTCCTTCCTTTCCTCCTTCCTTCCCTCCTTCTGCTTTTCCCCTCCTCATTCTATTGCTCCTTTCCCTTTTTTTCTTTTTTTTGGGGGGGGGTTTGGAGTCTCACTCTGTCACCCAGACTGGAGTGCAGTGGCCGCTCTGGCCACTGCAGCCTCGACCTGCTGGGTTCCGGCAATCCTTCCACCTCAGCCTTTCAAGTAGTTGGAACTACAGGCGTGTGCTACCCGGCCCGGCTAGTTTTTTTTTTTTTTTTTTTTTTTTTTTGTAGAGATGAGGGCTCGCCAAGGTGCCCAGGCGGGTCTCGAACCCGCGGACTCAAGCAAGTCACTCACCTTGGCCTCCCAAAGTGCGGGATTACAGGCTGAGCCACCGAGCCCGGCGCTCCTTTCCCTTTCGATTCCTCCTTTTTTCTTCCTCCTCTTTCTTCTCCTCTTTCTCATCGTCTTCTTCCTCTCCTTCTTTATTTATGGTTTATATTTATTCTCAATATTATCAACATCTTTACCACTAAAGACTTACGCAAGCAGTTGGTAGTCCCTAGGTGTAAACCCTGCAATTATGGTCATAAGTCACATTAAAAACAAATTGATAAAAAGAGAGCTGTACGTTAAAAAGAAAAATAAATTCTAATTTTAAACTTACTTTAATTTTTTTTAAAGAAAATCCACTATGTAAAACACAAATATAGCAACAAGAGCGATTCATACATGGACTTTCTTGAAAATTGTCGTTGTATTAAAGTTATAATGGTACACACAATACTGTTCATTTAAATTGTGGCAGTTGGAAATAAATATTTGTATGTGCTATCTGGGTAAAAGAAAACATTTATGAGAACAAATTGAAGCATTAGATTAGTATATACTTAGTATTACTTTCCGTAAATATATAATTGCAATTATCTCTTTAATAATATGCAGATTGGAGAGCAATGTCATTACATTGAGATAAAATCATTTCAGGTTTTCATAGTTATACAAATGACTAGCTCATTTAACATCTGTGATTGTTAACTACAAGTCTTATAAGAAGCATGCTGTAACAATTACTGAAAGCTATGTTCAAGATAGTCAATTCTATTTACTGTATTTTTAAGACTTGTAGAATAAAATCTTCTACTAGTTTTTTTCTGTAAAAAGGCAAGCAAATGATGAATCAGTTCACATCTCTTAACCAGGAAAGAGATTCTCAGATAAGAGATGAAACTTTAGAGAAACAAAATAATGTCTCAAAGGTTTTCTTAGTGCATAATAATCCTATTAGGGACCAAATCTAGTAAAGAGAAAATTAAATAGCACACTTAGACACTTAAGATATAAAACTAGGGTTCATCCTCTTATTATCTACAATTTACTTTATTTACATAAGTCATTTGAAGTCACATGCTACTCAAAAGCACCTCTTTACATGCTTTTTAAATTCACATAGAGCTTTTTAAAATCAAATAGAGCTTTTTAAAATCTATAAATATAGTGATATGAATATATAATGGATATATAGATTTATATTCCATTTATATCTATATCTACATATCTATTTATATCTATTTCTCTCTATAAGTATAAGGTATATATATATATTAATATATACATATAGTTCATATACATAAACGCTAGATGTACACATTAAGATAATGCCTTTGTCTTTAGGGTACTAAAAAATAGTATTAGAAATAAGAAAGATACATTTCTTTTCTCTCCATGAATTCATGTTTAGTGTATATAAGTTATCCTTTGTACTTTCCCAAGTTATAGTAGATTTTCTTCTAAAGCCACATGTTCTTTGAGCTTAAAGAAATATGTATTGTTTAAGGTTACAGCTTATTCTTAAGTTTTTTAGTGGATGTTAAAATTGCAAGCTTGCTTCATCTGGAAACTTCAAAGGAGTAGAAAGAGAAGTAGAATGAAAAGGAGAAAAAGAGAAAAGAAGGAAGAAAGAGGAAGAAAGAAAGAAAAAGTTGCATAATAACTTGCTCTCCTTGCCCTATGACAAATCATTATTTTTATTCTTCCCACAACTTCAGCTCCTATCAACCTAAAATGTAAATGACCCTCTTTCTGAAGGGCAGATCACTGAAGAAATGTAATAGTTGTCACTGTCACTTTGAAGACATCCTAAATGGAAGTCAATCTATTCTAAAATATTTCCCTGATGTAGTTATCAAAATAGCTGAAATCTCATCTTTAAGTTTTCAACAATTGAAGGTAACTTAAAAATCAGACAACAATTTTATTGGCAACTATGCTTTATTCATTTTCAGATAAAAACCTGTCCAATATGACAACACTGTTACTTTATGGTGAACAAAAAAAAATCCCTAAAATTAGAACTGTGTTACCACGCAGTTTTGTGGGGAGTACTGCCAAAGGAAAGGTAACCTGTCACCTGTCTATTCTATGATAGTGACTAAGGGCTGGCAGGAAGGTGAGTTTACATATTTATTTCAACAAATATTTTTATTATATATATTATTATCCCCATGTAATAGAATGAACAAGTATATTTCTTATATTTTTAGATTAGAATGAAAATTGGAACATATATCTTCTTACTGACATTCCAATATTTTTTGTGAGATGTCTGTGAGACATGTAAACTATACTTAGCATCATGCTGATAGCTCTTTGTACTTTGTGGTACCGAGGTCTCATTTAGGACTTCAGCTGCCTGAGGAATTATTGAAAGTTTATCCCATTCACCTGTCCTTGTTCATGAGCTTCCCCCACAATAATGTGATCATTGAAAGAACACTTTTATATGATAGATTTTGTACAAATCAGTACAAAGTTTAGTTTCTTAAAAATCATAATAATCTATTAAAAGTGACTGAGAGAAGTATAATAAATGCAGAAGTAATAACTTGTATCCTATGAATCCAGGAGCCTCGTTTTGAAGACATATACCAAAAGAAGTTCTGAGATTATTTTCAGCAGTGGCATTACTAGTGAGCAAATGCACGAATTTTGAATGTGAATAGTTTGAAAAACAATTGCTTGCTTCTTTTCTGTTAATTTACAAGTAGGAAACATTAGTTTGTATTTGTTTCATATTGGAAAAAGCAACTACTCCTCAGAAATATGGGTAAGTTTCCATAACGGCACTCTAAGAATGCAAAGATTGCTAATATCTCTGATAAAAAGAACATTGAAAGATAAGGAAGCCGGGCTCGGTGGCTCAGCCTGTAATCCCGCGCCTTTGGGAGGCTGAGGTGAGTGGATTGTCTGAGCCCGCGGGTTCGAGACCCGCCTGGGCAGGCAAGACCTCATCTCTACAATAAATCAAAAAATTAGCCCGGCGTGGTAGCGCACGCCTGTAGTTCCAGCTACGTGGAAGGCTGAGGCGGAAGGATCGCCGGAGCCCAGCAGGTCGAGGCTGCGGTGGACGGGAGCGG
>CAUYQG010225691.1:0-33720 GCA_963574415.1 Tarsius wallacei | reverse complement strand
GGGTTCGAGACCCGCCTGGGCAACTTGGCGAGACCTCATCTCTACAATAAATTAAAAAAATCAGCCGGGCGTGGTAGTGCGCGCCTGTAATTCCGGCTACTCTGGATCGCCGGAGCCCAGCAGGTCGAGGCTGCGGTGGCCGGGAGCGGCCCCTGCACTCCAGTCTGGGCAAGAGTGGGACTCCAACTCAAAAAAAAAAAAAGAAATGGAGGGGTAGAAATTTAAGGAAACTGCAACAATATTAGAATATCAAATACTAAAGGTAACTTATTTCTTCCTTTAGCAAACAAGATTAATTATTCTTTTACCTTGCGAAAGTCAAGAGAAAGATATTTGTAAAAGGAAGGAAAGGCATGTATGAGGGAATTGAGGAAATAATATTTGGGGACTGGGGCTGTTAGGCCGAGGTTACCGTTCCAGTTGCCAGGAAACCTCTAATATCTTGTTTTGATACCACCCAGAGCTGCTCAGACTGACCAACTAGAATAGCAGCTGAATTTCAAACATGTCAGCTCAGCAAAGGCTGAGTGACAGTCTTTCAGGGATGTTTGTTGTAGAGGGCCTCAATTTCTCCACTTGCAGGGAGGCGACACTGGATTATCTTTTAGGGACGATTGTTTAGAGCCCTTTCACTCCAACTTTCTGATTAACAACGAGTTTAGTGCACAGTCAGGGAGAGAGGTCTTTTAGTCTATTTATTATGAATCCAGACTCTGGGACTTGATAGTTGTGTTCTAACCTTGGCTCTGTCGCTTTTCTTCGGTTTCTCTATAGGTAAAGTAGAGAAGAGACCTCATAGGGCTATTGATGATTTAATTAGATCATACTCATGAATCACTTAAAACACAGCTTGAACCATAGTAAGCACTTGAGAAATGGTAGCTATTATAATTAATATATTTTTTGATGAATTAAGTGAAGTAATTAGTAATTAAAATTCATCTTCATGTTTGCTATCATAGTTATCATCACCAACAAAATTTGATTAGTATTTAATATCATTGGACCAAATATTTTCTAAATTTTATCTATATAATTGAAAGAAAATAATCCAACTTAAAAATTGTACTAAAAAATTGAGCTTAAACGTAAACATCTCTATTCCTTAATGAGGTCAGGTTGGCAAATTTGCCATTGATGTATTTGTGAATTCTTGTTTCTTTCAGACTCTCTAAATATTACTAATAACTAACATCTGTTTAGTACAAGATGAGTTAGTGAATATAATTACATTTGATCCTGGACCAGCCCTTAAAATAATACAGTGGTTACCTCATTTTACAGAGTGAGAATTAGGCTCACAGGGGTTAAATGATTTTTCTGATTTTCCTAGCTATTAAATGATGTAGCTGAGATCACTTGTCTTCTGATTTTAAATTTTTGCTGTTCTTCCTATGTGCTTATGCTTCTACCATGTGAAATGAGGCATTGTGTTGGGGGGTGAAGGAGGGTAGATTGAAAAGATAGAAAGAATAAATGAGAGGGTAAGAGAGAGAAAAAGAAGAAAATAAATGTGCAGATAGTAAGTTATTCATATTTATCTTCTGCAAATCAAGGGGAGTGCTGCTGGACGAAAACCTCCACAGACCTTAAGATCAATGAAGCATCAAGCATCAGGGCCTCAGTTCTACTTGAAGACACATCAGGAAAAGGCATAGCCTGACTCCTGGCTTCTCACCCACCAGCTCAGGTACAAACAGATGTCCCTTTCTCAAAGACCCCTCGTCTTTTCTGTCTGGATTTTGTTGATACTGCAAACATTTACTTACACAGTTTCAGGCAAAAACTTTAGTAAGCACACCAAGTGAGGGTTTGGCTGGAAGTTTTGAACTATCATGTTCTACATACAACTTGTTTGGTTAAGGCTGGTTATAGATAGTGCAGAGCACCTGGACCTTCAGAGCCTTTCCTGGATACCATTTCATTTTAATGTAAAAGTGATAACTTTAATCTAGAAGATTTTGTTTGACTTGGACCCTTGCTACTTTAGAGTTCATCTGCCTTCCTTTACATCCTCATAGCAACGGGAAACTACTAAACAGCATTTGGTCATAATTTTCAACTACCAAAGGCAAGAGGGTGTAGAATGGGGGTTCTTCTGTTTTCTTTCCCAGTTAATCCGCTTTTACCCATTCATGAGTTGTTTATGCAGGACTTGAACTCCTTTCTTAAAGAGCACTTCAAATGGCTGGAAAAAATACCAGACCCATAGTAATATGTTGGCAGTGGTCTGCCTCACATTCTCTGGACCTTTAATCAGATCAGGAAGAGAAATTTGTTAAGATTTGGTCCTTCCTTCTGCTTGAAGACCTTGCAAGAAATATAAGTTTCGTATGGTTATAAAGTATATCTAACCTTAACAGGAAAGGGTACTGCAGTGGATCTTGGTTAAATATTGTTCTGTCTTAAAGCTGAGAGGGATTTTTGTCCTGTTTCTTAGAGTATTGATAGGTTTTTCTGCTTTATACATATTAGTAAATATGATCCAAAGGAGAAAAAAAAGAAACATTACCTCATTAAGATGGCAGTAATAAGAGAGAGGAAAAGTTGATGTTGCCTGGGAGATTAAGAAAAAACAATATCTATAAAGGCTATCTAAGGACGTAACAGTAAAGCACCAAGTATGAAGCTCTAAAACCAGTGAAGTTATGGGAGCTGCATACGTAGATTTAAAGAAACTGACATTTTTGTGACTCTATCTCCGCTGCATGGTATGTATAGTCCTAGAATTTGCCGATATTATTTTATGTTTAGTTAGCAACTTTCTAGCATGTTGTGGTATAAGAACTTGCAAGTGAGCAATGCTGAACTTTTCTTGGAAGTTGTTTTCGCAGTTGGTAGGTTGAGTTCATTATGATTCTGCTTGAAAGTACCTTGCTTCTCTGTGTGAACAGAGTGTCTCGGATACAAGGGTTAAACCGCACTTTACATTCCATTCCTAGAAGTTAACCACATTATATTCCCTAGACAGATTGAAAACCAAAGTTTTACTCTTTGATGAATTTTTACCAAAGAAACACATAGCTGGAGGTAGAGTGCTATGCCAAAAACTGGAATTAAGTGAAAAAATCCACATTCTGAATGGTGAGACACCTGACCTCCTTTCTTACTTGAATCTAAGGCCAGTGGCAACCAGGCCTCTATCTGCCAGGTAAGAGAGAAGAGCACTCCTTTTAGTAAAAAAAAAAAAAAAAAAATCAGAGATATTGAGCTTTTCAGATCCTTTCACTAACTGGTACAGGCTGATAACCTCACACTGCAAAGACCCTGTAAATAATCACAGCTCATAGACATAGGGCATCTAGCAGCATCTTAGCCCTCAAATTTAAATATGAATGAACAACCAAGGACCCCAGAAATATGAAGAAAAAGGGAGTAAGGATATGGAGGGTATAGCACAAATAAATGAATGATAAAAGACCTTTGCAAAAACATTTTAAAAATTCAAAGATCAGAATTTTTAAGAGCTTTTATAATTAATTTTTTTCAGATATATAGTGAAACTGCTACAACCTTAAAATACAAAGGGAACACCATAAAAAAGAAAAGTGAACTTAAAAATGCTTTTGGAAAAACAGGGGAGATGAAGAATTTATCTGAAGGGTTAAATTATAAATTAGAGAAAATCTATCTCAGAGTGGAAAAAGACCTAGAAAATAGGAAGAAAAATAATTAAATTAGGAGATCATTGTCAGAGGTTAACTTTTTTTAAATAAGAGATTTTAAAAGAGAATAGAAAAACAATAAATGAAGGAATAAAGGACATAAGATGACTAAATAAATTATTTACAGTTTTTTCAGAATTTAAGGGGTTGGTATTCAGATTGAAAGGCACTATCAAGAAGAGTACAGCACAACCCAGGGACAAAAAGAAGATTCTGGAACTTTATGAAGAAAATGAAAAATAGGTCTCATTAAAAGAACTGGGATCTTAGAAAATGCAGGCGAACCCTTATGGAAATTGGAGCTCTCGACCAATTCCTGCTCAAAACCTCAACTGCCCATGCCATAAAAGATAAGATAGGCAAGTGACACCTCATCAAACTGAAAACCTGCAAAGCAAAAGAAACTAACAAGAGAATGGGGAGACAGCCCACAGAATGGGAAAATATATTTGCCAACTGTATATCTGACAAAGGCCTTACATCTAGTATCTACAAGGAACTCAAATGTGCCGAAAAAAAAAAATTTTGCCAACTGTATATCCGACAAAGGCCTAACATTTAGGATCTACCAGGAACGCAAACGTGCTGAAAAGAAAAAGACAAACAGCCCCATTAAAAAGTGGGCAAAAGACATGAATAGACACTTACTTCTCAAAGAAGATCTATGGGCAGCCAACAGACACATGAAAAAGGGCTCAGCCTCACTCATCATCAGAGGAATGCATATCAAAACCACATTGAGATACCACCTAACTCCAGTAAGAATGGCCATGATTAATAAAACAAACAACAACAGATGCTGGTGAGGATGCGGAGAAAAAGAAATGCTTCTACACTGCTGGTGGGGATGCAAACTAAGGCAGCCTCTCTGGAAGACAGTGTGGCGATTTCTGAATGAATTAGAAATTGACCTTCCATCTGACCCAGCAATCTCCCTATTGGGAATATACCCGGAGGAACTCAAATCATTCTACAAAGAAAGATACCTGCACTCGTATGTTTGTTGCAGCTCTATTCACAATAGCAAAAACTTGGAACCAACCATGCTGCCCATCAAAACTGGGCTGGATAAAAAAATATGGTACATACACACAATGGAATATTATGCAACCATAAAGAAGGACAAGCATATGGACTTCGCAGCAACTTGGATGAATTTAGAGTCTATCATGCTCAGTGGTCTATCACAGAAACAAAGAACAGATTACCATATGTTTCTCACTCATAAGCAGATTGAGCAACTGTCATAATACTATAAGAAAGGGATTGGCAGTAGTGTGAAACTGCCGGGAAAGGTAAGTGGGATTGGCAGTTGAGGGAAACTGTCAGGGGAGTGGGGGCACAATTCATCAACAAGGGTACCTGCATAGTGAACATTTGTATACCCAACTCTGAATTGCACCCTACATCTTTAAAATTAAAAGTTAAAAAAAAAAGAACTGGGAATCAAAATGGCATCAAACTTCTCAAAACTAGCCCTGGTAACTAGAAAAAATATATGTCTTTAAAATTTTGCGAGAAATCATTCTGAGTATATAAGAATTCTTATAGCCCAGTTATAGTTGCAACCAAATATAAGTGTAATAAATACAGCATCAGACATGCAAAATCTTCAGAAAGTTGCCTCTCATTTACTGTATCTCAGAAAATTCTGTAATCTGTGTTTACCAAAAGAAGGATGTAAACCAAGATCTGGGGTCCAGGAAAAAAGGAATCCTTAACAGTCAGAGCAGTAAATCGAGAAAGAAAAATAAGCAAATAACAATAATGACAAGAACAAGACAGTAAATGTGGTCATAGAGTATTACACAACTGAACTATGAGGCTATTTACATGGTTTAATAGTGTTAAAACCAAATATTAATCTAACCAAAACTTATTATACCTACAGGTAGGTTGACATGAAGAAAAATGTCTGTGTGTGTATTCACATAACAAAGAGTTATAGGCAATATAAAATAGATATACTTGGTTGATGCATATGTTCATTGTATTTGTTTTTGACATGGCAACACTGTAATGTTGGGAGTTTATCATTTGCCATTTGTCATTTGGAGTGACAAGGTTGTGCTTGTGAATATGCCTTGCATTTTGCAGATTTGAAGGAAATTAGTGCTATTTGTGGACTAAAGAAGATAGTGTCAAGTGGGAAAAAAAAAACAAACACTTCTGGCATATTCTTCTGTTTGAGTTTAACAGAGGAATAAAGGCAACGGATGTAACTTGAAACATTTGTGCCCCGTACAGGGAGAATCCCATCAGGGAAAGCATGACAAGAAAATGGTTTTGTCATTTCAAAGAGGGTCACTTTGACATGACTGATTCTCCACGTTCAAGAAGATCATCGGGCTTTGATGAAGATTGTTTAAACGCTTTCATTCACAATGAATGACATCAGTCAACCAGAGAATAGGCAAATGTGATTAACCTTGACCAGTCAACTGTCGTGTGACATTTGCATTCCATGGTCAAGCAAAAACTTCTATGAACTTATGCATCAACACAATAGTTTCACCTTCGGAAGTAATGCATCAACATTCAATATCTAAAACTAGAAAGATCAAGAAATATCTGAATATATATTTAAGCATATGAAAGAAAATATGAAAAAAATAGTTAAAATAATTGAAAGTAGTTGCTTTATGAAATTGGGAGATCATGTTATTATTTTTGTTTTTATGAACCTCATGAAACTATTTTCTCTTTTTTATTTATAAATTTGATGGGGAAATTTTTAAGTATATACTACTAGAATGAGGATTGAGAAGAAATCATATGAGTGGTAGATACATATAGATCTAGTTAATTCTTAGTAAAGACCTAAAAAAGTTCCCAGAAAGCTATCACAATCAAACAGGGCAATACTAGCAAGCATCTGTACAGTAGGTGTATATAGCAGGCACTTGGTTTAATATTTACACATACATTAAAGAGGTAAAAAAATAGTATAAACTGGTCACAGTTGCTTCTATGGCTGCACAAACTGTTCTTAATTATTTCATAAAACCCCACTACCACATTTTTCTTGGGCAGAAAATTCAAAAAATTCAAAAATTATTAGTAGCTGATTGCAAATGAAAGTTTTTGAGATATTATTGAGAAAAATGATTGAGGAAAATGTGGAAATTGTTCTTATAATTTTGATCATGTTTTTATGAATAATTTGCTAATAACTTAATATTGTGGTGACTGTCTTGATCCACATAAAATTCACATTTGCAACCAATGTAACAAAGAACTTATACATGAATTTGTGAAAACTACATATAGAAACCAGATGTCACAAAAAAAGAGAAAGTGTCAAATTACAGATATGTCCTGATAGAACAAGTGTCAATGTATAGAAGTGGGATAACTTTATTGTGAATTGGGAAAGGTTTTTTTGCTCTCTTTCTTAAATTGAGGTGGTTCAGTCTTCCATTTCCTGACATCTAGCCCTGTACTTATAATATGATGGTTATTCAATAAACCTCTTCTAAATGAAATATTAAATAAGTAAATGAATACAATTTTGGAAAGTAATTTGATAAGTTTAAAATCACCATTGAAGTAAACTAAAAAGAAAGAATCTATTCTATTTTAAAAGATTTGTGTCAACCCGAATTCTAGCCTCTTAAAATCACATGATCATAATATGCCTTATTATATCTAAATTAAACCTTTAGTTTCAGATTTTGAGAACATTTTGTCTTTTCTACCCACTCAATTTTGGAAATGGAAGCTCTCCTTGTAGAATGGATAATGAGCAAGCCTGAAGTCTGGGCAAGCTAGGGGTGTGATAAACCTGGAAAAATTAAACTCAGCCATGTGCCGAGGTTTTTACCAACTTCTTGAACCTGGTGAGGAGTAAAATGCCTAGACATAGTTTCAAGAAGAGGTAGAATTAGCCAGAGAGGTTGTCTGAAATATGCAACAGAATTCTCACTCAAATTAGGTAATATGCTCTATAGCAAGAGGGCTTCATGAGGACTTTGAAAAATGGGAGGCCTCTCTGGCCATGCTGGGGTGTCATCTGGCTTGTATTATCTGTGGGCAGTAATGTATCTTTTACCTGCATTAAAGGAACTTATATATTTTGCCTGCCTGTATTGGTGTCTTTCTGTCAATCAAGTAATTATCATCTTTTTGACAACCATGCAATCTCGCAAGTAACCTTTTAGATATGTGAAGACCATTCTACCCTTTCTCTTTTCTGGATGAAATGTCTTTTGCTAGTGAGTTATTTTCAAGTCTTCCAATCATCAATACCACCACATATTTGCCACTAATATGTTCAAGCTTGTTAAAAATTCTCAATATTTTAAACATTTTGAATATAATGTTTTATTTTTTCTCAGTATAATGCAGCATCTTTTTTTAGATTAAAAATATAGGTATGTAAAAAGTAACTTAGAGAGAGAAAGAGAAGAGAGAGAGAAGATTCACCTCCCCAAGGTGGGGAAGGGGGCCAAAGCCAGGAAACATGGCCATACCAGAGTCTAGCAAAGCAATGGCCATAATGCAGTATCATTAACATCAGAATGATCCATGTTCAAATCTAAAATTTGCCATTATTCTGGGTTCTTTGGTTTTGGAAATTGTTTAACCTCTGAGACTAATTTTATGAAAATTATGGTAAATTAGAGAAAAAATCCACAGTGAAATTGTGAGAATTATTATGATAATGTGAAATGTGATGAAAAATATACCTGATACTTAATAAGCTTTCAATGAAAGTAATTTTTTTATTTATGTATGTATTGATCAATCTACATTGGCTTTTAATGTCCCAAACACATTCAAAGTATTCATTCTTATATGTTTACCACAGGATTTAATGTTAAGTAATAAAAATTAGGCATGGTATTTTGCCACAAGGGTTGTGAATGGTATTATTGAAATATATTGCAAATAACTTTATTACTCTTCTTTATTTGTGATGGTTTTGTATGTGACACTTTAGTTAAGCTGAAGTACATTTCCCAGAATCCTCTTTCTTACACGGTTAATATTTGGAAGATGGAAGTAAAGCAGCAACTAGGATGCTTGGATGGTCAATGCAGGACCCCAGACACAGCTGTGACTTGTACACATTGTTTCTGGTCTATGGACTCGGTTGAGGACAGGCAGCAGCTGGATCTGCAGCTAACTCCTTTGGCTGTCAGTGGAAGTCCTTCAACTTTTCTGAGTCCTGGGCAAGGCACATTTATAGCTTTGACATCAAGTGTGCCAACTTTATATGCTGATCACACATTTTGTCAGGTTTAGATGCATTGCGAGATAACTGCTGGCAGTTTCCAGTTTGTCTTATGGGTTCCTGTTTATCCTTGAGGATTCCAATTTGCCTTTGCTTTCACCCATTTTATGCTTTTTATCTCATTTGTATGCCATACTTATGTGATGTGAATTCAGGCCCATGATTAGACATGGAGATGACTATCCATAAACATTATTATCAGGTACCACAACTGAATAATTTTTATAATAAATTTTTATTTTTTATTAGTTATCATGTTTACTTTTGACTGATTGAATCTTAACTGATATGTCATAGGTTTAGTGGCTTACTTTTCTCTAAAATCATCTTTTTTGTGTTTACATACATGGCTTTTTCAATACCTGAAGCCCAGTGACTGATTTTGTTTAATCATTTCATAACCAATTTTGTGTGAACTACAAAAGAACTACTTGTATCCCATTCACATCTATTATTCCTTTTCTTTCTTTTAGATAGTTCATATTAATTGAGTTCTTGGTATGCCAGGAACAATACTAAGTATCTTGTTATATCTCATTTAATCTTGACAGAATTCCTTCAAGCAGGTTACTAGTATTATATTCTTTAGAAATGAGAAGAGAATATTTCAGAGATGGCCAAATTTTGATATTGTCTCTGTGTTACTGGACCATAGCTGAGGGCTCATTTGAAACACTACCAACATTTCATTTTACAGAAAGTAAATCACATTTTTTTGTGTGATTTATGTAATAAAGAGTCATATGAAACTGTAGAAAGAGCAAATGTCAATAGTTGGGAAGATCAGTGACTAGTAAAATTTTATTTGGCCAAAAGTTGTAACAGGTAGAAAATGGTACCGTCAAGAGTCAAGACTAAAACTTAACCAATACTCTATGTTAACATAAAAGAAGCAGACACTCTTTCTGCTGGCCCAATTTATAAATTCTTAAAACTATCTATACGGTGGCAGTCGGAGCTACTTGGGACTTTCAATGGGTTGTAGATTAAATTGTTGACCCTGACCCTTCCCTGCAGAGGTGTTTCCCATGACTCCACCAATGGTGGCATATACATTTCTGTAACTGGATTTTGGGCTTAGCTATGAAACCTGTGTGGTCAATGGCCTATAAGGGAAGAAGTATCAGTTTCAGGCCCATGTGCTAAGGGCCTCAAGTGTTTCCACTCATTCTCTTTGCACCTCTGCCACCACTACAAGAAAACCTTCCCCTAGATAATATTTTCCTTCAACCAAGACTCTGAAATGATCACTGCTGAAGCAGAACTGAAAGAGGAACCTATGGTTCATCCAGCTGGACCTATAGTTTAACAAGCCCTACCTACAGAATCAACCTCAGATCTCTGAGAGCAAATGGTTATTTTGCTTAAATTTTGGGTTTGTTCAGCAGCCTCATCGTGGCAATAACTGATACAGAAATTGGACTGGAAGTGAGGTATAGCGGTAACAAAAATATAAAAAATATACCTTTAGATTTAAGACTGAGCAGTGGGTAAAAGTTGGGAAAATGATTTTCAAAAGCTAATCTATCTATGAAAATAATGGCATATTGTGTAGGGGTAAAATATTTGGTAAAACTTTCACCTGCTCTAACTTGGGTGATAAAAATTATATTTCACAAGCTTGTAGACTTGGACAGAATGGTTTCTTAGGAAAATGTAAAAAATGTCAGCTGGTTTCTTTTAGCTGCATATAATATATTTCTACAAAAATATACATGAGGAGATAAATATACAGAAAAAGATGAAATCAGAAAAGAATTTGTAAGCAGAATGGTATAAATACAGAAATTGCTGGCTTGGAAAATTAAACTATTCCTCATATTTAGCTTCTCCAGTCAGTAAATGATTCTCAGATTAAGATATAATATGTGAACAAAGATTAAATCAATGTTATAATACAGTCTCAGAGTATGGAACAAATCAGAGTTCAACCCTCACACCATTTATTAAGATCCTGAAAGAAATAAGGTGGTTCCCAATAGATCACTTCCAAGTATTAAAAGGGCTCTAAAAAAAGGGGAATTTCCAAATAAAATAAACTGTTCTGTTTTAACTTTTTATTTATGATATATACAACTCTGACGCTAATGACAGTTTTATACAGATCAGACAAGTTTAATTTTTAACATATTCATCCTGAATTATACAAAACAATCAGATTACATGTTTTGAAAAAATATTTTATTTTGGTAGAATATGTTGGTTTTTGAGGAGTAACTTTTGTCACAAAAATAAAGGAGTAACTTTTGTCACAAAAATAAAGTATTTCTTACATAAGAAAATAGCCATATTAATAAGGTTTACTGGCCTAGTCCCATGGAAGCATAATGTGTCCAAGATTAAATGTAGAATGAGAAGCATATATTAGTGAAAATTGTTGGTATGGTTTTTGTCCATAAACTGTACTGCAAAAAATATATAGAAAACCCACAGTATTTTTGAGAGATTTGATTTGCAAACGATAGTACTGAAAGCCAGGACGAAGAAGGACTAGACTTGCTGAAAATATAAGGAGAGCTCCCAACTGTCCTCTAACAGGAAGCAGCAGTCTGAGGAAGTCACTCAGCTTCTGCAAAGAGCATTTTAGGAAATTTTCTTTTCAAAACTGGCCAAGAAATATGATTGGGAAGAAAAAAAGTTGGAGCAACCTAGGAGAATAATGGACTGGTGAACTACTCCCTGGAAGCACAACTGAGATTTTATTTTATCAAGGTTCATTTCCTAACTTCAGAGGAGGAGGACTTGGTAACATTTTCCAAATGGGACTTCAAAATTATGATCTATCAATTCCTGCTATGTGCCTGAATCCCTTTCTACTCTCTTCAGCTTCTCTGGGATACTTGCAATTATTCTCTGTTCTAGCAGGGTATTGTGTTGGGGTGAAATACTTGCCATTTAGATTTAAAATAAATAATTAGGACTAATATCGGTTATAAGACCGTGGATCTCGAACCTAATGTCATGTGACATGAGACTTCTAAATGTTTAGAGTTTTTTGCTTGTCTTGGTTTGGTTTTGTATGGGGGAGGAATTGCATGTGAATAATTATGGCCAAGTACATGGATTAGACTAGTCTGAAATTTTGTCCCCAATTTTCATTCCTTTCTGCATCCATATCCTAGCCATATCCTTGCCATGCCAGAGCATAATGTTTATTCCTATGCCTTGATTTTGACCTTAGCTCTGTGTCTTGCATTTTCCAATTGCACATAGACAGACCTGATTGTGTGGCTATTCTGAGCCTAGACCTAAGTGGCATTATTATTTTTCTGCTTGTCCTTTTTGTATCTATGCCATTTCCATGAGAAGAGCTTCCCTGCTGACCTTCAGTCAAAATGGACGGACTGAACCAAGCACAATCAGACCCACAGCTTGAAACAGAACTTCCTATCTGGGACCAGTCTAGATTAGTTGACTCCCAGTGGCCCTACAGATCTGTAAGAGGATACTATTGTTGTATCACTGAGTTCTGGACTAGTTTGTTAAACAGCATTTCTGTGGCAATATGTAACTAATGTATAAAGTGTCAGTACTTGCAAAGGAGGAGGAACAAAGTGTCGTGCCAGCAGGAAAGAATATATCTGCTAGTGCAGCCACTCATTTGCCCAACTGGACTGTCCATTTTAGTAGTTGACTGTTGTCCTAGTTCATCCTAACCCTTCTAAACCCTTTTTTGTATTCAGATGACTGTAGTTAGCAGTGTCATGTGCTACAGTGATCTAGGATGAAGTAGATCAACAAAGTCTCCTGAATAATATGAATAATAAGACACTACTTATCTTTCAGAAAGCATTCTGAATAAGTGGCAATGGCAGACATTTTATTTTTTACTGTTATTTGAAAATTCTACTCTCTATTATTCACCCTGCTCTCTACTCCTAGGAGACTGACCTGTGTAGGGTAGTCAGTGAGTTGCCCAACTCTCTGGCTTCTGGTGACATTCTGATAATTAGGAGTCCTGTGAAGAGATCACAGATGAGTAGGAGGCTGATATCTGGGTGTTTGTTCTCTTGAATCTCCTAAGGGATAACCACAGGCCGACTGTTTCCCCAGGTGAATCACTGTTCCTCTATAGGTAGTACTCACTACAGAACCTTTTCCTGCTGGATTAGAGTAAGGACCACCTTTCCTCAGGTCTCAGCGTGGTAGCATCTTCTCTCTTAGTCTCAAGGGGACCACCCTTTCAATTGTGATTTTCCTACACCCTTCCCTTTATGATTATCACTATTTAGTGTGCTGGAATTTTGATGGAGATACAAATAATCAGATCCAAAGAATATAAATTATGGCTAGTCAATCTCATCTGAAATAATAAGAAAACAATCATGTATAAAGAAAACACATTTTTAAAAAAATTTGTGACTACTCAGCACTTACACACATCCTGACAGGACATAACTATTAATTAAATATACTTGCTGTCTCAACTTTTAATTTATGATCTATAAAACTCTAATATTGACAGCAGTTTTATAAAAATCAGGCACATTTAATTTTCGATATCTTTTAAATTATACAAAAGAAATTATGTACTATATTTTAGAGAACTAACATTTTTATTTGTGATAGTAAGTTTTAATTTTTAACCTTCAGAGGCAATTTTTCTGTATTACGGAACTAAAGTATTTTTTACATAGAAAGTTAATCACATTATCTTGGAAATACATATAAGTTTAGAAAGTGTTAAATACATTAAAATATTGGCAGAATTCATCTCCTTGATTGGGGTCAGACATAAAAGCTTTTCATTATTAATAATTCTAGTCAGATTTTTTTGAGAGTCTCATTCTCAGTCAATACTGCAAAAGTATAGATGCATATTATCACCAGAGACCCATGCCTTAAATTGAAGCCATGGCAATCTGGCCACGTTAGAGCATGAAGCCAAACGTGCACGACTGAAATGGATACACCTAACTTTTTAAGGGAAGAAGTTGAAAACCCCTTAGGGTAGTCTTACAAAATGCAAATTCAGGGATGTAGAGACCTCAGCATAAAATTCCATATTTTACTTGATGATGCTTTAACACTATCCTTTCCTATGGGAAGGATAAAGCAGCATGAAACCCAACTGACAACTTTAGAAAAGAGGAAATGTTTATAGGAAATACAGTGTCATTTTAAGATCAATTGATGGTGGCTGCTCTTCAACATTAGAGAATTTTTTTATACTTCCCTTTGAAAAAACAAAGAAACCAAAATGTTTTTGTTAAATAAACTGTAATTTCTCTCTCTCTCTTTCTCTCTCTCTCTCTCTCTCTCTCTCATACACACACACACACACACACACACACACACACACACACGAATGGCAGTTGTATTTTCATAAGATATAAATCATTCTGTTCCTCCCATTGAAATATTTGGTTAAATTTATTTCAGAGTCCTGAACTGTAATGGTAGCTTTGTAGCTGCACATTGCAGGTTCAGAGCAGGTAAGACAATTTTAATCAGCTAAGACAGAAGAGAAAATAGCAATAGTGAAACACTCAACAGCGTAGGACCAGAGAAGATGAGCTAGTTTTATTACCTTTTGCACAGTCTCTACACAGAGTTTGACTGAGAAATGTCCCTATTCCAACCAGAAAACCTTGGCAAAATAACACTCCTATATTTCAGGATTGTATCAGGACCTCATTCTTGGAAAGGGACTTGGATTCAGATCCTTAAAAGTAAGGTCAGTGCCATAATAAAAAGTGCCTAAAATATGATCCTAAAGTACACATTAAAAATGACAAAATAATGTGTTAAAGATCATGTAGAAGGTTGCCTGTTCACAAAGCAAAGCTGCCCGTTCACAAAGCAAACCTACCAGTTTAGTTTAGACATGAGAGTAAAATTGACAGCAAATTCAGTTTTTCCAATGACACAGACTCCAAACTATATAGTTACTTCTGACTCGTTTTCTTTGTTGTCATTTATATCCCATCAGTCATCAAGAACTAATGTTTTTAGCAGACTAAATGTGTCACCAGATTGCTCCTTTCTTTGCATTTCCATGACTGTGATTCAGCTTTGGCAAAGTTACCTGCATACGGGGTAATAAGTTCCTAAATTAATCCTATAATTCTGATGTTTCTTCTCTCCACTCCCTATATCATTCTTAGATTAATTATTAGTAAAATAGAATTTTTATTTATATTTTGTTTATTTATAGCTTTTCAGTTTTTGTTTTTATTTCAGTAAAATCACAGTGTTTAACCTGACACTACTTTGCTCTAAATCTTTAAGGGTGTTAGAAAGTAAAATCCAAACTTTTTTAAATAAGTATTTGAATACAGTACAACTTTGAACCTTAATGAAATCATGAATAAAAATAATATTATTACAACCACTAAAATTTAGGTCTACCTAACAGTTCATGAATTATGTTATACACATAATCTTATTATATCCTCTAAACAACCTTGTAGAATTATATTTACTGTGAATATCATTATTACCATGTTAATAATGCTGAGGTGATAGAGGGAGTGCAAAAGGCATGTGGCAAAGAGAAGTAGGGGCAGAGACAGGGTTGGCAACATAGCCTGAGATCTAGAACAGTGCTGGTCTGTGTGGGCAAAAGAGTCAACTTCTTGGCATCTCAGAAGAGCAAGAGAAGCAAGTGGTTGGATTTCTTAGATTTCTCAGTACAAGTTGGCCCCTTCAGAGCTCTGATGCATGCCTTTGCTACCAGAGATAATTAATCTACCAGAAAGACATTAGCACTATAAGGTTTAATGTTCATAGCTTGCTGCCACAGCACATAGCAGAAAATTGGAATTACAAGAAGAGAAATGGGAGTTAGAAGAGGAAGTATGAAAATGACTTTCCAGCCTAGACCCTCTTCCCACTCCTCTTAATGTCTTTCTCATCAGCTATCTCCTGTACTTCTTGACAAAAAGACTCCTGATCATTCAGATTGTGCTCCATAACTGTCCCTTCCAAATGTCTTGCTACTTTAAGTCTTCTTGCCACTGTTACTACGTTATATCAAGTATTATGGTTAGTCTTAGATTCCTGTCTTATCCAGGATTCCTAGAGAAGGAGTTTAAGAATGTTCATAAGTAGAAACAAAAATTGATCCTCCCAAAAATGAATAACAGGGCTAGTGAAAGCTTGTCTTTATGTTTTATTATTTGTATTTGCCTTTTCCTATATGTTTTCTCCATTGTCCTCTCGCTACTATCCACTGGTAATGTCCCCTCTGTAGTTCATAGTTCAAATCTAAGTAATTGGCTTTATTACCAGTATTAATCTCTGTCATACTTCATGCAAAGCCTTTCTGTGAATTGAAAGATGAAAGATGCCCCACCTTTTAATTAAGTGCTTACCCTTGGTCCAATAAGTAAGCTTAGCCAAGGGTTTTGGTGAAACAATTGTAGCTAGAACGGGAAGATGAAAATGGCAGCTATCATGAATGACATGTCCAGCAAATGGCCCCTCCTGTAATGCCTCCATTATTCTTTCTACTGACTCATATTTCACTAATTCTTCAAAGAACAGCTCTTATCTTTATTTCCTTCTGGAAACTTTCCTGACTGGCCCAGGTCACAGCATGGTACAGTGGCAGGAACATGAGGTTCGACTTTACACAGACCTCACAATTAGCACAAAATTGGTACCTTAATTAGGCACTTCTCAAACTCAAGTGTGCACAAGAATCACTCAGAGAGCTGATAGAAACACAGCCTTCTGGGTTTCTGGGTTTCAGTCCCAGAGATCTGTTTCAATCGTTCTGGGTTAGGCCTTGGAATTTGCATTCCTGAACAACCTCCCAGGTGATGCTGATGCCATGGAACACACTTTGAGTAAATCTCCTTGTTACATAGGTTTAGGCATGTTATTTAGTGTTATTTAGTTTCTCTCTGTAAAATAGAGATGCTAGAAGGTTCTTTTTTATTCTGTTAATTGGTCATACAATTTATAGGAATCAAAATATATTCTGGCAATACAAATTAATCAGTTCACCTTCACTTTCTCTGATATTTCTTATTCAATCAACAATAGTAATTCAGAGTATGTTATATAGATCTTTCTGAAAATTAATTTAGCACTAATATAATTTTTTTTAAGGATATAGGGTACAATTCAGGACTAGATATATAAACGGTCATTGTACTGGTAAAGTTTGGGTCTCACTTTGGTCCCCACTTCTCCTGGTTTGAGATAAGGTACCCATATTGATGAAGTGTGTCTCCTCCCTCCCTTCCCTGGCAGTTTCTTCTACTGCCAATCCCTTTTTTGTAGTATTATGATAATTGCTTAGGATTCACTTATGAGTGAAAACATGTGGTACTCAGTTCTTTGTTTCTTTGGTAGATTCATTCAAGTTGCTGTGAAGTTCATTATTTTGTCTTTCTTTATGACTGCATAATATTCCATCATGTATATGTACCACTTTAAAAAAAATCTAGTTCACTTTTGATGGGCAGCATGTTTTGTTCCATGTTTTTGCTATTGTGAGTAATGCTGCAATAAACATGTGTGTGCAGGTATCTTTTTCGTAGAGTGATTTGAGTTCCTACGGGTATATTCCCAGAGGGAGATTGCTGGGTTGTCTAGAAGGTCAATTTTTAGATCTTTTAGGTATTGCCACACTGTTTTCCACAGAGGTTGTATGAGTTTACACACCCACCAGTGGTGTAGAAGTGTTCCCTTTTCCCCGCATCCTCTCCAGCATCAGTTGTTTTTTGAGTTATTGATGATGGTCATCCTCACTGGAGTTAGATGGTATCTCAGTGTGGTTTTTATTTGTATTTATTTGATGATTAGTGAGGCTGAACATTTTTCATGTATCTGTTGGCTGCTCGTATGTCTTCTTTTGAGAAGTGTCTATCCATGTCTTTTGCACACCTTTTTAATAGGGCTGTTTGTTTTTTTCTTTTTGCCACATTTGACTTCCTTGTAGATTCTAGATATTAGGCCTTTGTCAGATATACAGTTGGCAAATATCCCCATTTGTCTATCTTATCTCTTATTGTATGGGCACTTGTGGTTTTGATCAGGAATTGATTTCCAGTTCCAATTTCCATAAGGGTGTCTCCTGCATTTTCTAAGGTTCTTATAGTCTGAGGTGTTACATTTAGGTCTTTGATCCATTTTGAGTTGATTTTTAGTATATGGTGAGAGATAGGGGTCTTGTTTTATTCTTCTGCATGTGGTCAGTCAGTTTACCCAGGACCATTTACTGAATAAGTTCTCTCTCCCCAGTGGTTGTTAGTGAAGGCTTTGCAGAAGATGAGCTGGTTGAGAAATTGAGGTTTTGCTTCCAGAATCTCTATCCTGTTCCATTGGTCTATATGCCTGTTTTTGTATCAATGCCAGGTTTTTTTGATTATTTTTTTTTTATTATTATAATGATGTTTAAAGTCTGGAAGTGTAGTATTTCCCACTTTGTTTCTTTTTTGAGAATTGTTTTGGCTTTTCACGGCCATTTATGTTTCCATGTGAATTTCTGTATTGTCATTTCTAGGTCTGAGAAGAATGATATTGGTAAATTAATGGGTATTGCATTAAATCTGTAGATTGACTTGAGTAGGATGGACATCTTAACAATGTTGATTCTTCCAGTCTATGTGCAAGGAATATTTTTCCATTTCTTTGTATCATCTTTGATTTCTTTGAGCAATGTTTTGAAGTTTTCATTGTAGAGGTCTTTCACTTCTCTGGTTAGGAAGATGCCAAGGTATTTCTTTTTTATTTTTATTTTTGCGATTGTGATTGGGATTGTGCTTTTTATTTGGTTCTCTGCCTGTTTGTTGTTGGTATATAAAAATGCTACTGACAGCACATCTCAAAAATCATTCACTATGACCAAGCAGGCTTCATAGCTGGGATGCAGGACTGGTTCAACATCCACAGGGCCACAGATGTAATTCAATACATCAACAGATGTAAAAATAGGAATCGCATTATTATATCATTAGATGAAGAAAACACTTTCAATAAAATCCAGCATCCCAGCCGGGCTCGGTGGCTCAGCCTGTAATCCCACGCTTTGGGAGGCTGAGGTAAGTGGATTGCCTGAGCCCGCGGGCTCGAGACCCACCTGGGCAACTTGGTGAGACCTCATCTCTACAATAAAAATAAAAATAAAAAAATCAGCCGGGTGTGGTAGTGCATGCCTGTAATTCCGGCTACTGGGAAGGCTGAGGCGGAAGGATCGCTGGAGCCCAGCAGATCGAGGCTGCAGTGGCGGGGAGCAACCAGTCTGGGCGACAGAGTGAGACTCCAACTCAAAAAAATAAAAAAATAAAATAAAAAAATAAAAATAAATAAAATCCAGCATCCCTTCTTGATAAAAACCTTTCAATACCTAGGCATAGAGGGAACATGTCTCAAGACAGTAAGAACCATCTACAATAAGCCTACACCCATCATATTGCTGAGTGGACAGAAATTGAAAGCATTTTCCCTGAAAACTGGAGCAAGAAAAGGCTGCCCAATCTCACCGCTTCTGTTCAACATAGTATTGGAAGTCCTAGCTTGAGCAATCTGTTCAACATAGTATTGGAAGTCCTACCTAGAGCAATCAGACAAGAGAAAAAAATCAGGAATATCCAGATAGGAAAAGACAAAGTCAAGCTATCCCTCTTTGCTGATGACATATTTCTATACCTTGAATATCTAAGAGAATCTGTCAAAAAACCTTCTTGCACTGTTAAAGGACTTTGGAAAAATCTCAGGGTACAAAATCAACATGCAAAAGACATAGCACTTTTGTAAATTTAAATGATGCTGTGTTATGGCTCTCCAATTCGATTCCGAGCCACTCAGGAGAGATAGCACAGCCCTCACTGTGCTTGGCATACAATAGGCACTGCTAGCTCTTTATGAAGAGACAGAGGGGTTCCAGTGTTAAGAACTAAAACATGGTGCCTTTTGCTTGAATGCAGCTTGGCAACTTAGAATCTGTGTGACCTTATGCATGTTACTTAGTCTCTTTCTTTTATTTTTATTTCAATTGCTTTAGGGGTACAAATAGTTTTTTGATTACATTGATGCATAAGCATTGTATAGCAGCAAAAATGTCTTGTCTTTAAATGTACCTATTACCCCCACCTGTGCCCATTCTTCTTAGTTACTTTCTCTGTAAATTGGGGATAATAATATTAGCTTTCTCATAGGATTATTGTCTTAAATAAGGCCGACATAGTAAGTACTACATAGTAAGAACCACCTATGTGTTAGTTATTGTTATTGAATCTATTTTGCAATGTTTTCCAGTTGAAAAACTGTACATTTTCAAAGAGAACAAAAGTTAAATAAGGTAGTAAAAGATATTTTACTAAAATATGGTTATTTTTATTTTTGAGTATTTTAAAGTTCAGCATTCCTTTGGGTGGGTTATTTGTTCACAGATAACTTATATGCCACCTATTGCCACACATTTAAAAGAGCTATTAACATTTATATTGTCTTCAAATTTAAGTTGGCTACAAATCTCAAAAATAATCTCATTTTCCTTCTTCGACTATGGCAAACAGTTACTTTGTTAAGCAGCTGTCCTGAACACATGCTTTTTACACATTACAAAAAAGTACCTTGAAGTATGACCAGGAAAAAAACAAAAAACTGTATGTAAAGCTGTGAGCTATTGAATCTGCTATTTTAGCAACATAATGAGTAGAGCATTAAAATATATTCGCCACCATAGCATTTTCTTCATTTGAGTCTAACTATTTACTTTTCTCCCCTGCCTACTAACATGTGATTTAAATAAGCATTTTACATTTCCTTTAAGCCAGGAAGAGTGTGTATACTACAGCAGAAAACACAATTGTTAGAGTCTAGCTATGGATTTAAGTGAAATCTCCTTCAAACTAGCTATGTGAACTTGGAAAATTTCATCAGTATCTCTGAATCTTAGCTTTTAAAAAGTGAAAATAAAACCAAACTTGTGAATTCTTATCATGAAGCATCATAGGAAAGATGTCATTTGATTATGCATGTAAAAACACTTGGCTCAAAGTAGATATTCAATTAATAATAGTTACTATTCTTCTTTCTTGCATTCTTGGCATCTACATTGGTGAGTAATACAACGTAGGCACTTAAAAATGCTTCCTTAAATGACAAATGTATACATTCAGAAACTTGATAGTGCTTCTGATTCAATGTTGACTACCTTCAGACCACAAATCAGCATGTTCAGTAGTACCAAATCACTAAGTCATGGTTCTCTATACCTCTTCTTAGAAAATTCTGACAATTGCAGGTCACTTCATAATTTATTGAGTAAATGCCTGACTTTCAGTGTTGATTCAACTAACAAATCCAACCATATGAGCTAAAAGCAAAAACAAACAAATAAATAAAACCACTAACTATACTCTTTGTCTTTTCTCAAATATGCTTTTACCTATTCCAGTTTGCTGGTCTCCATGGAAAGCAATAAAAGTTATTGCTGTAGAATTAACCTCATCTAAAATCAACTTCTGAGGGAACTCCAAAATAGCATGTGTTGGAATGAGCATATGATCAAATGAGGTTGTGATTCTTTGAATAAGTTGTTTACAATACTTCTAGGTCTCAGATTTTACACTGATCTAATAAGAAAGACAATACTCACTATACTATGTTATAATGAGAATTACCTCTCTGCCTAGCCCTTATTCTGGTCTTTTCTTTTTATCCAATATGCATCAGTATTAAAGCCATCTTAATTGCTTCTGTTTCGATAGTCAAATTAATGATCAGTTTGAATTTCCTCTTATGTTAGGACAGATAGGCATTCTTGTAGACAGGCAGTATGGATGTGGCAGAGTTTGCTAACTGTATACTAAAATTCACACACACTTCCTACAGTTATAGTTCTGGGATTAGAAAGCAGCTTCTCAACCATGCTAATTCCCATGTAGTTGTGACCATGTGGCGAGTTCTTTCTAAAGGAACGTATGCCGAGATGAGTAGATAATGGAGGTGCCTTCTCCATCCATGACATGCCAGTAAGATGTAGAGAACTTCAAGGCCTTAGGATGATGGCAGTGCTACAATCCTGGATCATTGTGTAGAAAAAAATTCTCAGGCCAAAAGGTCTAACTACACCAAAATATAGCATGAATGAGAAAGAATCTTCCATTGTGTCAAACCACTAAAATTTGAAATTTTATTTGTTAGAGCACCTAACACAGTAGAGAAAATAGCTTTTCTTAAAATGGTTACTGAGTTCTCTGAAATATGACTGGCAGAGGACTTTATATTGAGAAGGAAGTATTAATAGCAAATTGTTCTTTGTTAAGTAGTAAGTGGAAGTTACACACTTTTAGTCTTCAAGTTATATAGTGGGGAAAAGTGTAGGGCTGAAAAGGTGTCTAATTGGGCCAACAATCTTTTAAAATATTGAGTTAATTGCCAATGTTTTTTAAAATCACATAAAAATCTGAATAATCAACATTTCTTGAAAATTTGAAAGACTTGACCACACCATGCCTCTGTGCCTGTAATGCATCAAAGGTAAGTACCAGTTGACCAGAAGGCTCATGGAATCCCATCAGTTAAACTTGTGTCTAAGTTTACAAAGTCTAAGAAGGAATACAGAAACCAGAACTGGAGGGAACTAGTTAACACAGGTAATAGAAAAAATGAGAGGATCACGAGGGACTGTGACATAAACCAGAGATAGACACAGCAGAATCTACTACTAACAGTTGACTGAAAAGAAAAAGGCAGATCTAGAGCTGTAAGAGATTAGGCCCACGGTCACTTGAAGGGTGCTGGACCACAAAAGAGCTGCTGCTGTTGCTGGAGACACAGTCAGACACAGAGAAAGAGGAAGATGGAGAGACAGAAGCTAACTTGGCTTTCCTCTTAACCCTGCTGAGTCTTCTGTTAGATCACTAACTTCCAGCCTTCTGCCAGTGCCTTTATTAGGGAAGGTTCTTATCCAAACCACTTATTTTATAAATATAGCCAAAGAGTTGTGTTGTACAATCAACTTGGCAAGAGGGGAAGTGAAATCAAGGACTTGCTAGTTCAAGTTTATAGGGATAATGCTATAAAAATGGCAGTGTACAAATGGATTAAATGTTTTTTCTGAAGGGAGAAAAGGTGTCACTGATGAAAAGAGGTCAAGATGGCCAGTAACGAACAGAACTGATGAAAACATTGCAAAAATTCATCGAGTTGTGCATCAAAATCATCAACTTACTATGAGAAGCATAGAAGTCAAATAAATATCTATAGAGAACAAGTTAGGAAACTATTAGCTTAAAATCTTGGCATGGGAAAGATTTCTGAAGATCTTGGCATGTGCACAAATGGTCCAAAAGGAGCTCTTGTGAGAGGGAGGTTTTAAGCCAGTAAACAAATAACTCTCCTCCCTACTCAGCTGATCTGGCCAAAATGATTTTTTTCTTTACCCAAAGATAAAGGAAATATTGAAAGGAAGATATTTTGATGACATTCATGACATCAAGGGCAATACGATGACAGCTCTGATGGCCATTCCAGAAAAAGAGTTCTACAATTGCTTTGACGAATGACCTAGACTCTGACATCAGTGCATAGGTTCCCAAGGGCAGTACTTCGAAGGTAACCATAGTTATATTCAGCAATGAGGTATGTAGCATTTTCTCTAGAATGAGTTAATGAACTTAACTGTCAGACCATGTATATCTGAAGGCAAACAAGCCTAGAACCTAGATACTTATCTGCTCTATCATTTATATTATCTGCCTGATCACTGTCAATATTTCATCTTGTCATGTCTGTTATAGGGCTAGAACGCAGACCTATCAGTTTCTTTTCAGAGGAGTAGAAACTAACTTACTTCTTTTTTCTTCTACTTATTTCAACATACTTGCACTGATATAATTACTTTATTTAGTTTCTTATTTTAAGCTGCATTTTTATATAGCATGCACATACTTTCCCTAACCTTAGGAGTTATATCAGGGTAAAATCCATAATACATATGATAATAATGACTACCATTGACTGAACACCCAGTATGAATCAGGCTCTGCATTGTGAGGCTAATTATGTCAAAAATATTACAAAGTCAGTATTATTCTCCCCAATTTATTTAAGAGTAACCTGAATCCCAGGTGGGTTAAAGAAATGTCCCGTGCCATCTGGCTGAAACGTGTCAGTACAGAGTTCCAACCCAGGTCAGCAAGACTACTTCAGACACTGTTCAATTATTTCCATTATTCATCTTGCCTCTCAAAGTAATCTTATTTTTTCTTCCTATAGCATTCTAGGTATTCTTGCTCTGAGTGCTTGATAACCACCTACCTTGTGCCTTGTTGTTTATATGTGCCTTGTCGTGATATGATTGTACAACACAACTCTTTGGCTATACATAAAATAAGTGGTTTGGATAAGAACCTTCCCTAGTAAAGCCAAACATACTTGTATGAAAGAAAACTTTGGCTAAAACATTTTGTTACCAAAATTTGGGGATTCCAGTTCTGGGTTTATTGATAATTTTTTCCAGCATGTATATTTTATGTTGCCCAAGCTGGTCTCAAACTCATGCCTGTAATCCCAGCACTGTGGGAGGACCTCCCACAGTGCTGGGATTACAGGCATGAGGCACTGTGCCAGACCTCAACAGGTAAATTCTTCATAGATAGATAGATAGATAGATAGATATAATACTGGGAGATGTAAAATGATTTGAGGAGAATACTTAATTTTGGAGAACACATGGAAAAGATTTAGGGCTAAAAATATTTCATATTGGAATTGTGATATAAATAAAATGATAATAATTATCAAAGTTTCAGTTACTTCAAAAAGTAAATATGTGATACATTTATATTTCTTCTGTCCTTATTTATTATTTAAGTCACTAACCCAAACTGACAGCCCAGGAGGTACATGACTTTTCCAAGCCCAGTCATGAAGTTCCATTCATACAAACAATTAATTTTAGATCTTATATTTGATTTTTTCTGCTAGACTTCACACTGCTGATCACTTCGTTCTTTGTAAATCTATGTTCTCCCATTTTTGGGGCTGCTACCAGCTTTTGGTTCTGCTCCATCTTGAGCATGCTTGTCAAAATCCCCTGCAGTATCCTCTCTCGTTTGCTGAGAAGCAGTGCAATATAATGGTTAAAAGCACAGACTCTGGAGCCAGACTGCCTGAGTGTACATCCTGACTCTTCCACTTACTAGCTCTGTGACCTCAAGATGGTTACAAAAGCCTCCTTTTAATAGGCTTTGTGATACAGAACATTTATATAAATATTAGAATGTTTAAATTTGATGTCTAATCCAGACAATTCTGAACCTGTTCAAAAAGTTCATAGTTGCTTAATGTAAGCTTTCAGGTGTATGATCAATGCCTAACTAGGATGCTTTGTCTTGATGTGACAGAAACCCTCTTTCCACTGACTCATAGAGAAAGTGCATTTGTGTGTTTGCAAGCATAGTGTGCTGGGGCGGGGTGGGAAACTGTGGTGGGGGAGGGGCGGGTCCCAGGTTGTTCTGCTGACTCATGAGGTCATAAAGGCAGATTATTTCATCCTTTCACCTGCTTACACTCAGGCTTCATTCCTAGATGGCTCCCCTCACAGTGGCAGGTTTGCTGCCAGGGGCAATCTGAGCTTTGTGCCTATTTATGTAGCTTGGATGGGGGTGGCAGGAAGTGCTGAGAAGAGGTCAGGGAGTAGAGATGATACTGAATTTTTAAGGAGTTTCTCTCTCAGTACACCAGCGAATGTCTTCTGCTCTCTCATTGGCCCACATTGCCCCAGTGCTCCTTATCTCTAACAAGGTATGATATTAGCATGGTTAATTAGGCTAATCTGTTTGGGAATGGGAAATGAGACACAGGAAAATAGACAGTGTCAAACTTCTTCATTTGTAGTGGTAAAACCTTATCAGGAAACTTGAGACTTTAGTCAAATAAAATATATTTTGTTGTCATGGGGATTACTTCATAATTATGTGATTCAAACTATGTGTAGGGAACTTCTTGGCAGCTTTCTTGGAGACATTTCCATCTAAATTATCATTTTGATGTGACCTATGATTAGATGATTTTAATCTCTGGATTGCAGGAGAGGTAGAAAAATTATTTATCAATTGCTTATTTATAGGTGACTAATAAAAATGGAGACCAACTTAAAAACAAAGCAAAAAGTTCTATAAGTAACTAACATTTATATCCTTTTAGCCACCTACATAAACTAGAAGAGATATTTCACATCATCGTTCAAATTAGAAGGTAAGTAAATTAAAATGGAGTAAAAAACCGATTGAATTATATTGAGATGTGTTCATAATCATAGTAGAAAAAAATGCCGTGGTTGCCTAGGAGCTAACGTTTGCAAATAAAATATAAATGGAGTTTCTCAGACTTTAAGAAGACCAGCAATATTTTAAAACCCTAGAAAAACTTTGTGGACCTTTAAACCCCCACAAGATGATTGTGTCATGTTTCAAAGATAACGTGGATTTATAAATTAATTTTACAGGTCAATGAAGTTGTCCACAATTTTTACAGAATTAGCATTAATGAATGTGAGAAATGCAGGAGGCAGAACATATTTGATTTTAGTAATCTGAGATAGACTGTTAAAAGTCAAAATGAAGTTGCACGGAACACTCTCATACCAATGGAAAGCAAAATTAGTGGAATAAGTATAAATTAGAAGTAATAATAAAAATGCAATTTTATTTTGAAGAAATATCCAACTAAGTAATGTGTAATATCTATATTAATCACCTGGAAATGGGAGTAAACAATATGTTAATGAAATTTGCAGATGATACTAAATAGAAGGGTGCTGTTAGCATGCAAAATGACAAGATAGATACATGATCTTGAAGGAGACCTTGGAAGTCAAACTGACCTTTTACTTTAAAAATCAGGCTACTACAATGGATACAAATAATTTTTATAAATGTACTCAATGGAAGGAAATCAAGGTATAACTAATAAACAAAAATAATTTAACATTCATTTACAACAGATTTGACTTTAATAATAATGTAACAATGTCAACAACTAAAACAGTATTTGAGGGTTATAAATGTTAAATATTCACTTTAAGAGGAAAATACTGCTTCTGTATGAAATTCTGATGAGACCAATATTTGAAGATTGAAAACAATTTGTTATTTATCAGTATACCCAAATATAGCAAATGAGATTAAATATATCTAAGATAAGATGGGCAATAAAAATGATTAAAGAGGCAGACTGATGAACTTCTAAGACAAGATTAAAATAATTAATCTTGTTGTTTGCAAACACATGCAAAGGAAGCACAAAAAAAGTATGTAAGAACTTTCTTCACTAAGGAATAGTACAGTAAAACTCCATTCATTCAAAGCACAAGACATTCCTTTGAATAATCTAGATTAAGATTATTTGGCAATTTTTATTAAAACGATAATGACAATTATAATTCTGATAAAATGGTAAATAAACAGTTGCAGACAATTATATACTATGAAATCATGTAGTGCAATGCAGGGCCCATATTTGAAAAGGAAATTGGTGGAATAAGAATCCGCTACAATAGCAACAACTGCTGAAGAGTCAGAGTCCAAAAGGAACCTTGACAATGCTTCCTTCTCAGTGAGAGCAGTTGGAGATTTCTTCAGTTTTCTTTTTAGGCAGGGCTATAAATCCAGTTCAGTTGGTGTTGTTCCTCTGATTAAAGACCAAAGAAAGCAACAGCATTTTGTTTTTCCATTCCTTCATTCTTCAAGAAACTTGTAATTTATTTTACTTAGCAGTTGTTTCAAAAAGTAGTATCTTTTTGGTGAAATAGTTATTTATTTTTGGTGTAATTCCATTTTGTTTAATTTTGTTTTGTTTTAATCTGGGAAAGAGAGACATAAAATGATGTCAAACAAGTCTGTTCTATAATTGTTATATAAACAAGAATATTGTAACATACACACACATATATATATATATAATATATATGCTATTCATTACCTTTCATAGGTAAAATTAATTTTCACAACAATCAGAAATGTGTTCTTCTACAAAGTCGGGGCAGTTGGACTTGATATTTTATGTCTGAGTCAAAAGTAGGGTGGCCAGTAAAGGCAACGCTTCCAAAAAGTCATTAAAGGGGATATTTCTTCCACATTTATTCTCCCTTATTCATCCTAACCTTGCGACTTGCTTATGATAGATAGAAGAGATTAACTCCAAGGTAAAATGGAACTAAGTTCGGCCAAGTGTTTAACATTGCATATCCAAATTATAAGCAGTATTACTATATTTTAACATATTTAGAAGAAAGAGAAGGAAACACTTTATTACAAACTTGTTTAGAAGGACTCAGGAAACTGCTGAATGAGTTATCAGATAATCTTTTGTATTTTAAGCCTTCAGAGCTAAATTCAATGACTTGCAAGGCTTTTGTGATTTGTCTTAAAATCTTTATAATGTCATTTCCAGTCACTCTCTCCCAACACACACACACACAGACACACACACACAAATGCATACACCATGATTTATCCATACTACCAAATTTTCTATACATGTTATGCATGTGTTGTTCCCTCTACTTAGAATGCTCTTTTCCCCTTTTTCTAGAAAGTTTCTGATGAGCCTTCAAGGTGCAGTTCAAATGCCACTTCCTATTCCAAGCCTCAACAAACCTTTCCTTAACCATCTTCCTCACTCACTCAGACAAAATCAATCACCCTTTCCTTTGTTTCCCTAATGTGTGTGTGTGTGTGTGTGTGTCAAGATTCTTGTTTCTATAACTATAGCATAGACTTGTTTGAAAACATTTCATGTCTCTATTTCCCAGATTAAAACAAAATAAAATTAAATAAAATGAAATTGCACCTAAAATAAATAAATACTTCACCAATAAGACACTACTCTTAATAAATAAGTATATATATTCACAATCATAGCAACAACAATCACTACTTCAATTACAAGCATCAATTATTAGGTACCTAATAGGTGCCAGGCACTGTGGCAGGTATCTTCTATACAGTCTGTATTATCTCTACAATAACACCTGAATATAAGTATTGTTATCTCCATGAATAACTTGTACCTAGAAAAATTGAGAAGTGTGTTCCAAATCATGCAACAGTTGACAGGACCCCATTTACTCACTGCAAATCTTTAGTCCTTTTATGTGATAATCTTGCCTCTTCTGTATGTCTCAATTCTTATCCTGACAATTGTACTCAGTAATTTTGTATTTATGAAAAGGCAATAGGTCATTGTCTTTAAAATCCAAGCTCCAGAACCATATGGTTTGATTTTGATTCCTGAATTCTGACTCTTACTAATTGAGTGGCCCTAGGTGATTTATTTAACCCCTCTGTGCATCAGTTTCTTCATCTGTGAAGTGAGGATAAGACTACCACCTCACAGGGTGTTTTTGAGGATTAAATGAGTGAACGCATATAATAAGCATAATAGCACCTGACTTATTATTAGTATGCCATATCTGTTGGCTATGGTTATTGGTGTATGTACCTCTCTCATCTAAACCGTGAACACCTCAGAGGCTGAAATCATATCTTATTCATCTCTTCCATCTAGTGCAGCATCTTGTAAATACCAGCAACTTGCAATACAGAATTACAGAAGTAGATTTATGCCAATGGTGAGCTAGTGTGTTAGGGGGAGGGGTTGCAGAGGGGCAGCGAAGAGAGAATTGTGTATATGATACCAATATATGGTTGCTATGAGTAACTTTTTCCTGACGGGGGAAAAAAAGAAATAACCTGTCAGCCGTGGTGGACTCCAGCAATCCATAATTGCGCTCTTCCAGCTGGGAAACTACGATATATGCTGCAGAAGCAATTTCCCCTTGCAAAAGAAACTGAACAGATAGTGAAAACTCTCAAGAGCTAAGAAGGCATGCTAAGGTGTCAGAAGTTGCTCACCAGCAGCTGCCACTGATCCCCTGCCCCCCTTAGCCTGGAGCTGCCAATTCCGCTTCTTCATGCTGCGCCTAGACCTATAATCTGAAATTGGCTTCTGCTATATGCATTGGTAAAAAATCCCACGAGGAGGGATCTGCTCCAGTAATAAGGTCGATGGACACCATAATGTGCTCTGCTCTCTTGTTCTCACCCTTTCTGTTCTTATGTATTCCCTGATTTCTGACCATTGTCCGGAATTTCAAACTACCTTCGTCCTCAAACCCTCCAAACTGCCCATCCTTGTAGCTCCTTCTGCCCTGTTATCAGCTCTCTTGCCTCGTGGCTGACTGCTAAACACATAGACACAGCTATTTATCTTTGTCTTGTTTCATGCTTGGTGGAATTTTCTAATCCTAGCCCTGTGTCCAGCCCAGCAGCACTGGTGACTTAACATAGCTGTGAGGAAGTAAATTTCTACCTCTTCTCAAGTTATGGACTTTTCACACACCCACACACTTCTTATAAAGGGAGCTGTACAGGGTAACATAACATGTCGAGGCATGGGAATCAGAATTAGGACTGATCTGGAGCTCTTGCTCTGTTATACTCACCTCTATGACCTTGGGCAAGTGACTCACCTGTATTAACCCCAGTTTTCTCATCTGTATAAAAGATTGCAAAATGAATCTTAGCTTATGGAAATGTGATTTTCAATATTTAGCTAATTAATGCAAGAAATAAGTTACTATGAATATTGTTTTTGTTTGTTTGTTTGTTTGTTTGTTTTGAGTTGGCGTCTCACCCTGTCGCCCAGACTGGAGTGCAGTGGCCGCTTCCGGCCACCGCAGCCTCGACCTGCTGGGCTTCGGCGATCCTTCCGCCTCAGCCTTCCGAGTAGCTGGAACTACAGGCTGCGCTACCACGCCCGGCTAATTTTTTTGATTTATTGTAGAGATGAGGTTTCGCCTGCCCAGGCGGGTCTCGAACCCGCGGGCTCAGGCAATCCACTCACCTCAGCCTCCCAAGGCACGGGATTACTGGCTGAGCCACCGAGCCCGGCTGAATATTGTTATTTTTAAAAATAGTTTTCCAAATTACTGGTTCAGAGACCAAATTACTGGTTCAGAGATGAATCATGGCAAAACATCAACCTCAAAAAATTAAGTCATCTTATTATCAAAGTACCTTATTTTGGACTTAGAAATGACCTAAAATATCTAATCATCTTCTTTAAGAGATGAAAAAATTGTGAGCTAGAGAGCAAGATTCAGAGTTCTATTACTAATTAAACAAAGGAAAGGGTCTCCATTTCCATATCCCAAATGAAGGTTTTTGTCCTAGAATTAATAATTGCAATTTTGAATGCTTTCATTCGATTTATTCACTTTTCCATTCATCTATCCATCTGTTCATTCATCCAAAAATTCAAGAAATATTTATTGTTGGATACCTATTGTGTTTCAATCTATCTTCCGAGTTCTGGGAACTTGAAAGGCAGTCATAGTTCCTGTCTTTATGATGCTTCTTTTGTACTTCCTTCTACTGTTTATAATGTCACTCTAAGCTCTTGCTTCTGCCATTAGAAAATGAATAATGTTCCTCTGAATATTAAAAATCAATCCTTCTAGAAGGACATAAGCAGCAAATTTTAAGGAAAGAAAGAAAGTTATCATTGGTAGAAGTGAATTTCATAAGCTATTTTGTATCATCACTAAAAAGTCTTTAGGTAAGCACATTCTTTTTTTTTTTTTTTTTTTTTTTTGAGTTGGAGTCTCATTCTTGTTGCCCAGGCTGGAGTGCAGTGGCATGTTCACAGCCACCACAGCTTCAATCTGCTGGGCTCAGGCGAACCTTCCGTTTCAGCCTTCCAAGTGTAGGTAAGCACATTCTTTACATAAAATTAAGGAATTGTCTTTTTCTCCTTTTTCTTCTTCTTTTTGTCCTCTCTTGCTTTTGGATTTCTCTTTCCTTTTAGTAATCTTAAATACACACTGGAACCTTAGGCAAATATATGAACTTGAAAAAACTATATGTGTTTTAATGGACTACAAACCACACAAGAGCAGTGACTGTGTTTTGTACCATTTTTGAAATCTTAGCACTTGGTAGGTGCTCAATAAATATATCATTATTAGTAGTAAATGGTCAATGAATAATTATAGACTCTTTTGCCAAATGGTTATTTAATGACTATTGTTAACAGCTGAAACTGTCACTTTTTTGCACACCTTTGCTTTTGTCTGGGATGAGTGTGCTTTGGGATTAGTTAGCAGGTGGGGCAGGTACTGCCTGACTGGCAGCTGATAGTAATCAATGCAATTAAATAGAAGTTGTCCCTTTCAGCATTTATATCTCAAAATGCCCCATTTATAACAGTGCTATGTTCATCCAGGGAGCTTTTTGACATATTAAAAACCCTAGCTATTGGGAAGCTCAAAATAGTCAAGGTAAAATGGATGAGAACCTACATGGAAATGTCACAAGAGAACTGTTGAAGTGTTGGAAAGAGGCAAACCGCCTGAGCAGTCCTGCTAGATACGGTGATGTGTGACAAGTGTTGCTGATAATGGAGACTCTGGTCTGGCACATATAGCACAGTTATATGCTCAGTTGAATATGCCTACCATTGGCACAGCACTTAATCCAACCCTCCCGTAGTGGTGGGAGATAGAACATATTGCATCTTTACTGTAAATGAGGAAGCTGAAGTTAGAGAGGTTGAGTATAATTGCTTAACACTACTTGATTAATAACCCTTAATGTTCAACCTAATGATTGTCTTAAATCCACACCTTATTGCCTAAAGTCCAGTTCTAATTTATCAAGTCACAAATGTATCAGTGCATGTAGTATTCCATCTCAGCGTGAGATATGCTGTCTCACCAACAAGGGTCTATAAACAGAAGGAGAAACCTAACACATGGAAAAGGAGAAGATGAAAAGAAGTTGTAAAAATAAGTGTTGGTTGGGGTGATAAAATAACCCTTTATGTAAGGGAAAGGTCTTGAAATGAGTCATAGAGAGAACTTGAACTGAGTAAATGGCAAAGGGAATGACATTCTTACTGAAAGTCTAGCGCTTGTGAATGGTGCGTACCTTGGGTTACTGTTCACAGAACCAGTGAGTTTCTGTTAGACGGTCTCCAAAACCATCCGAAGGATCACACGTGAGAGGCAAGAGGATTTGCTCTTATCTTTAGCTTCAAGAACTTCCAATAGTCTTATTTTGTTTTCTTTTTGGACACAGGGTCTTGAAGATTGCATGACCGCTCTTGGACTCAGTGATCTTAGAATATGGAAAGCTGGCCGTGTTCGGTGGCCCAGCCTGTAATCCCAGCAATTTGGGATGCTGAGGCGAGTGGATTGCCTGAGCCCGCAGGTTCGAGACCCGCCCGGGCAACTTGGTGACACCTGTCTCTACAATAAATCAAAAAATTAGCCGGGTGTGGTAGCGCGCGCCTGTAGTTCCGGTTAGTCGGAAGGCGGAGGCGGAAGGATCGCCGGAGCCCAGCAGGTCGAGGCTGCGGTGGCCGGGAGCGGCCGCTGCACTCCAGTCTGGGCGACGGAGTGAGACGCCAACTCAAAAAATAAATAAATAAAAGAATTCATTAGACAAAGTTTCAGAAGTTTTAATATGATTTTTCCTGGCAAGTGAATTGGTAAATGTTTATTTGTAGTGCCACAGTCAAACAAACAACCCACAGGTGCTCTTGGTTTTGCAAAGAAAAATCAATTGTTGAATAAGACGCTCCCCTTAGAACACGGAAGGCTATTTGGGCACCTGGCTTTATTCCTGTCTTTATACCTTCCTAGCTTCTTCTTCTTCTTCTTTTTTTTTTTTTTTTTGTAATACATACAGCTGTTTTCTTTTTTTCTTTTTCTCTTTTTTTGAGTTGGAGTCTCACTCTGTCGCCCAGACTGGAGTGCAGTGGCCGCTTCCGCCCACCGCAGCCTCGACCTGCTGGGTTCAGGCGATCCTTCCGCCTCCGCCGTCCGAGTAGCTGGAACTACAGGCGCGC